>VXAU01004367.1:98761-140896 GCA_013399695.1 Formicarius rufipectus | reverse complement strand
AAAAAACCAAACAAACAAACAAGGATGAAGAACTTATTGTACTCCACCACTACACAACATTGTTCCTGTAAATGCTTTGGAAAAATGTAGGCAAAGTTACAATTTCTCCATATTTTCAGTGAGCTGTTTATGTTGGTTACAACCAAGAACTGCATCAAATGGAGCTGTAGAAATAGCTCTAGAAATGGCTTTGTGCAGATAGTGCCACCACTCCAAAGCCAGTGAGGGAGTGTCTACCCAGGAAAATCAAGGCATGTTTTCTAGCATACTTGACCTTTTTCTATCCAGCAACAGCAGTGAAGTTGGGCTTGCAAGCAGGATTAAGGCATGTATCACCACATCTTGCTGTCCTAGGTAACTAATGCAAGGAAAATTTCTTGAACATATCCTATGGTGACATCTACATTTTGTGTCTCAGGTGTGTTCTTGAGTGCCTCAGCAGCTTAATTCCCAATTAGTATGCCAGCCAAGATGCCAGCCAAGTGCATTTAAGTCAGTCTAAATGTATTCTGGAGTTGGTTCTCTTGCCAGTTAAGGTTACTCTTATGCTAATCAATGCCTAAGATCACTCAGAAGCCCAACCATCCTCTAGTCAGAAATTTTCCATTACTTCTAACAGTCCATAAGATACTCACTTTTTCTCAATAGTGTGATGAAATTGGAAGAAAATACAGACACAGCTTAAATAAATGTATGATGCTAAGAACTTCTTGCATGTCCTTGAAATTCTCTGAAACACTCCTTACTAATTCTGATGTAAATATCTTCCCTCGTACAGTTATTTAAGGAAAATGAGATCCAAAACAACATTAAAAAAGAGCCATAGTGAGTTGCTATTCCATTACTTGTGGGGTTTGAGGGTCATGGTGTTAATTTGAGGAAGCTGAGTAAATAGGATATCCTTCTCTTATTTTTCTTGTTTATGAGAATCTTTGGCAATAATACCTCATTTCCTATAAAAAAGTGGTACTTTATATGCACATAGGTATAATGCCATGATACATACCTCCTTTATATAAGTTCATGTTAAGTAATTATTACTGTTGCAAGTATTCATTCAAACATCAGAGAAAATGCATATAATTTATTCATTAACCTTCCAAGAAGGGCAATCCTGTTGATTCTGTACATGTGTCACAATTCTCCACAGAACCAGCTGGAGGATATTTAGTTCAAGGAAAAGTTGTACTCAAATCCTAAGGAACTGATCTGTTACACGCAATTTTGACCAAAATTTCTCTTCAAAACCAATGTACATCCTGTTTTATTGGAGGGGGAGAAAGGGGAAGGGTAGGGTATAATCAAATGGCGATAACAACTCACTATTTCTTAGGTAACATGAACTGGAAAATGCATCAACAATAACTTGTTTACAGACGATGACTTGACCTTCTGAAACAGTCTTTAAAATCTTTGAAGGAGGATTTACTGACTTTAAACTCTTGTGGCTATTGGGAAAAGAAACAGATTTATGATTGGCTGCTACTGTTAAGATTCTTGGGTGAGCAACAGGCATCAAGTGCTTGGAAATCAAGGTAAAATCACAAAAAAGAAATAAGCTGCAAAATATGTAGTTGAGTGAAAAATCTAGTATTTTAGTCCTTGGTTTAAGGTTGATGGGAGAAAGAATCAGAGATATGAACTTATCACTAATTTTACTGAAAGTCTCATGGGAAAATATCAAAATGTTCTTGAGGGATGGTCATCAGTTATTCACTCACGTATGCCAAGTCCGTTGTCTAATCTGGACCTCATTTTTGGAGCTCTGTCAGAAGTTTGACGAATTATTGAATCTTACAGTATCGATATGTATTCAACAGATCAGATCTTGGGGTTCAAAAAGAAAAGGTTGATGAGTCATTATCTAGGTACCATTCATACATTAATAGCTTCATTTGTATTTTTTTCAGGGCAGTAGTAGCTGATTAAACAAGTCATGTGAACTCCTTAGAATACATAATCAGAAGAAAGTGAAAATACCCTGAGTTTTCAGCAAGTCAGACAGAACCTACTGATGCTTTTTAAAGGTGGTGAGGCAGTGTGTTTGTTTTTTACTCTTGTTTTTTGGGTTGTTTTGCTCACATCTAAGCTATCTCTTGCTCTGTTTGGACTGAAAGCGCATCGTAGTCTAGGCAGGGGAAATTAGTCTGAAAGACTATAGTGCAAACTACAGTGTAGCTGTGTCAAGAATGCTGTCCTGGCAGCTTACAACTTTTGGGTGAACAGACAAACTGTTTCTCTATTGTTTTTAGATCTCTTTCACAAGCAGCTAGTATTATTTTCTAAAGTAAATAAAAAACTTGCTGATATCTAGAGTTCATAAATTGAAACATTTGATTGAAGTTTTGCTTTAATGGATTAAGAAAACAAAGCTGAAAATATAAAACTCATCAGAAATCACAGTTTCTCAATCACCTGAATAATTTGTCCTGGAGGTTACAGGAACTCTCCTGAGAAGATACATGGTCCACCTGTGCCACCCAGCAGTAGAACTCAACACCTTGAATGTTCAGGTCCCTCTTCAGGGAAAAGCCTGGAAAAGAGCAGGGAGTGCTCTTCACTGCTCCCTTCTCAGGCAAAATGCCCACTGAATTCAATAGGATTTTTGCATGAATAAGTCAAGGAGGATTTGGCTCTGGAAGGACATAACAAGATTGAACAGACTTGGTTCCCAGTAATGGCGTCCCATTGTGCTGTGGTATGGGAGAACATGCAGTGCTGGAGTGCATTCTGTCAGTGCCTCTGTCTTCCAGAGGATATTGTAATATCTCATTATTGTGAACCAGAAGAAAGGGATCTGGTAGAATTAGGACTGGAGATTATTGTATGGTTTTCAGAAGTACAAAAAAAGCAAAGAAATGCAACCATTATGAGTACAGGATATTAATAGCTTACTTTTGCTCTGTGAACTGTCTTTAATTCCAAGCACATTGAGGCAGATGACATGTTTTTCAACAGTGCCTAGTGGCTCCATTCTAATTTATGAATACATTACTAAAAGTCTGAAAAAGCCCAGCTTGTTAGTTGTTGATTGTCTCCTGTGAGGATCTAAGTTATTTACCTCTCCCTGATTTCACTGACTCTACAGAGCTGTTTCGTTTTGTTGGATTTCCAAAGTGAGGCAACTGAAGCAGGCCTGAGAACTGGGCTTAGGCAGCAGGGTGAAGTCTGATGTTTTCCCTGGCTCAGCTCTGAGCATTCATATCAGTGGACACTGGACATTTGATCACAGCATGGTGCAACCATTCTGTCACAGGGTGATCCAAGACCAGATAATCCATAAATCCTACACGCCTTGCAGCCTGTAACCTCCAAAACATTTCTGGAAGGACACCAAAGATGAGATAGCTGACACCAAAGACAGGTTGTGCATGTCAAGCAAACTGCCCTGCCCATCCATGGAGTGGGCTGTGGTGTGCCTTGGGCACCTGCCAGGAAGTAGCCCAGGCCATGGTTACTCCTGTGTATGATTCAAACCTTACACCTATTCACAGACTTTTGCCTGCGTGATAGAGTTAGAAGGTGAAGCTGAGCATAGGTTGGAACTTGAGTGAAAAATGTTCAGAATATGATTTAGACATGTCCAGTTTGCAACTACAAATATGTCAGTCTTACTATCTGCACAGATTCTAGACCAAATCTTTCATAAATCCCTGTTATTATGGTGTAACCGGTTTGCTACAGGCTTCTAAGAGAGACTTGCTGAAGAATTTGTCTGGATTTGCAAGTTCACTTTGGTACTAATGGGAACAGCTCCCAGATTAAGGGGTATCTCTGGAAGACATCAGACATTCCTATGACCTCCCCTCAGCTGTGGCCACCCTCACCTGGTGTTCTGATTATTTGAAGAAGGTCCCAAGAGGCACAAGAGTTGAACAAGTCCTGAGAAAGCTGGAACTTGACTGTTAGAAATATCTCAGGATGCCATAGTCAGAAAACTGGGGTAATCCATGTGGGTTTTATGTCACTCTGATATAAACAAAAATCAATGTTTGTCCTGCTTGGTGTGCTTGTCAATTGATACAGAGCTTGCCATTCTTTGCTCAAAAAGAATTGCATTTATAAGTCCTTTGACACACAGAGAGAATTTTTTTGAAAAAAAGCTCTGAAAGGAAATTTATGCCGAGTTTATATGCTGTATATGGAATGCAATGCATGTGTGTGTACACATACACAAACAAAATATTGATAAGATGAAAAGTGGAAAGTACCAGTATGCAGTAAAAACCACAAGGGTCAGTATGGCTTAGTGATATTATTATTAAAAAGTAAAAATACTCCCTCCACATTTAGAGTCTCTGAGACTGTCAGTGGTACCTGGAAGGCATAACATGAACTTTTATTTAACACAGACCTATCTCTGATGTACATTATTAATTGATATTTATAGAGAAATTCATAAAGCATTGTCTGGGTATAGGCACTACTATAAAGCTGTAAATATATTTAGCTAGGTTTTATAGATCCTTAAGATCAGTCACCAGAGACAGAGAATGATATCTATTTGATATGAATTCACAACATCTGTATTTGTGTCTAAATAGAGTAAGAAATGCATCTGTCTTTAGTAGATCTCTCTTTTTAATGTTTCAGCCTGCAAGAAATGCACATTAATAGCAGTTTCTTCCCTGAGGAAGGTTTTGAACTAGAGTACTTGAGAAGAAACTTACAACAGAGCAGCCTAAAGTGCCACCCAGTCCCTTTTAATTAGCACATATAAGTCCCCCTATATCCAAGATATGATTGAGAATTTCTGCCATTTCATTTTAATATCAGTGTTATATGCTAACGTTTGTCAGACTAAGCTAAAAAGCCACTTCTTTTTATGTTGTTTCCCACATGCAGAGCAGACCTCTTACATTTTTGTTGGCTGCTAACTTACTAAGCGTTTTTTGGCAGCGTGTGGTTCTGGATTGAAGCCATGCATGCAAGTCTTCCACAGTAAGTATGGCCCAAAGGATTAGAGATCAATGGATTTAGTTATCTGGTGAAGTTCCCCTGCCTCTCTGGTGCTATTAAAAGGTTTTGCTATTGTAACGAGCACCAGAACTTTTCCTTTTAAACTTGCCCAACTGAGGCTTCCACTTAGACTGCAGAGTGTAAGAAAGTTTCTGGACTTCTGCAGGCAGATTTACTGTCCTGCCACTGAAATGTAAGTCCAAGAAAAAACCCCAAACAGATATTTCATATATGGAAAGACAAAAATTGTGCATAAAGAGGAGGAAAAAACCCCTGCATTGCAACATTTTTTTCTTAACATAATCAAAGGATGCTGTCTTAGAGAAAATTGCCTTCTAAATTTATAATCAAATTCTGATAAATAGAGTAGACACTGTTAGAAAAAGTCTGATGCCTGAAGCACTGGCAGCCTGAGGAAAAGAAATCCTCTGTCCCAAGAGCTCAGGGGCCTCCAAACCACAGACCTGGCCCACAGCTGGGCTGCTGCTGGCTGTTGGCTGAGGACTAGTGGACACTGCTCATTGCTCCCCACTCAGTTACTGGCTCTGAAGCTTTTGTGTGGTGTCCAAAGCTACTGATTCAGGCCCCAAAACACCTATTTCCTCCCCCTTCCCTCCACAAGGCAATGTGAACAGCTGCCACAGAGAATTTCTCTGCCCTGTGTGTGTGAGGAGATTCCTCCTGTGTTTGGTGTCCCCATACAGGAGAAACATATTATAAAGTCCTTCAGGCTTTGGCGCATGATGTGTGTGAATATCTTGACTTTCAGATTTAAGGGACTGAGCACTTTTTTCTTTTCTTTTCTTTTTTTTTTNTGGAACTTCCCGAGAGAAAAATCCATAACCTAGCTGATTTAGCATTGTAAACAGAATAAGCTATTCCTGGCACTTTCCTTTATAGTGGACATAGTATTAGTAGTATTAGTAGTTAAAAGTGCAGCTCAAGTGTATACAGGAGGTGGAAGATAAATGAGAACTCTTCAGCACTTTCCCACTATCTTTGTCCAGGCCTCAGTACAGATTCAGACTCTGTTCCTGCAGTTACCAAGCTTCACAGGGCTAGTCTCTATAAGAAAGGAAATTAGAAGAAGGAAATTATGGGAGAGTAAATTCAACCTTCCCACCTTTCTATTAGCAAGCAGCAAATAATGACATATACTGCATTGTCATGTGACTGGATGGTAAAAGCTGATAAAAAACTCATTCAATGTACAGGACAGATTCCAGCTTGAGCCATAGGTTGACACTGTATTATTTCTTTCTGGAAACATTTTACTGTCCAGATCTGCAGTTTACATTGTGCTGTATATTTATGAAATTCTTTGCAGCTGAAGTGACCCACACACACCCAAGCAACTCTAAATCATACCAAGATGGCCCTCCTGTCCCACGGTTAGAACAAGAATCACCAAGAGCAAAGCATCCACAACTGTTAACTCAAAGTCTTACCAGGATGACAGCCAGCTTAACTCAAACACTAGTCTCTCTGCCACCCCAAAGCAAAGCATAAACCTGCCAAAGGAAGGACAACACATAATAGAAGAGGGCACAGTCCTGAAAAGGTGATCTGGTTTTGATAAAAAAATTCACTGCTGCTTTCAGGATTTTGCTGTCCATGAAAAATATCCTCAATTGCCAGCTGTTTTGAAAAGCTCTTCAAAC
Source organism: Formicarius rufipectus (assembly GCA_013399695.1). Taxonomy (NCBI): domain Eukaryota; kingdom Metazoa; phylum Chordata; class Aves; order Passeriformes; family Formicariidae; genus Formicarius; species Formicarius rufipectus. The sequence goes on along the minus strand of VXAU01004367.1, from coordinate 134,276 downwards.
ATAGTAAGAGTGCCCAGAGACAATCAGGCTACCAGGCTCCCTAGGGAAGCCACATATTTCTATATTGCAAGGAAAAAAATGTAAATGTACCCTTCATGAGGGCAGCCAGATAAAATAAGAGCTAATCCAAATACCAAACCAAGTCCAAAACCTTTGTAAGAGCTCAGAAAAATGCCCTCTAATTTCATCTGTGTAAACTATTGCTCAGGCATAAAAAGTTCCTCTAATTTTTCTGCTATCCTAGAGTCAAAAAAAAAATCCTGTCCTGCAAGCACCTGCAATTCCAAGATGATACAGGTACTTTTGGGCTACCATTCACATTAGCTGAACTTTTGGAGCCATATACAAAGTGAATTTCTGGAACCTCTACAGTTTTATAGTCTCACTCTTCTATGGTTTTTATATGCTGCTAGTTCTACTCATTTATCAACAACCCCCCCCCCCCAAAACAAACAAACAAAAACAAACAAATAAACCAAACCAAACCAACCAAACAAACAAAAAGTCTCCTAGAAGGTTTTATATTCGTTTCCATTTTCATGTCTTCCAAAGCTCTGAAAGTTGTTGCACATATAACTCTCTTTCTTGTAGTTAGAGTGCTCTAAAAGTTTTCCTTGTGACAGTTTCGCTACTACAGATGGTTTGAAGCTGGGATGGCAAATGGGGATCTGAACTTTCTCAAAAGTGGAGCTGGTCTGTGTCTGAGGTTTACCCCAGAGCAGTATAGATGTAGGAGCCAGGCAAATACATCAGATCTGAATGCTGTCTGCTTGAGGGAGAAAGTGTGTCTTGAAATATCTGTTTCCAGTCATGACCCTTTCCCATTTGTGATTCCATTCCTAAGGCAGCACCCAGACCATTTTACAGTGCTTTCATTGTCATCATCTGCAGGTATCTCCAGATAGAGCTTGTCTTGATTTTATTGGTGTTCTCTCCTACTTCAGCTATATTTTAAAATCGAAAATACCTTTTATTTTAATAATCTTTCCAACATTCTTGTTAAGTGCTTAGCTTTAGCCTTCCCTAACTGAGCTCACAAATACATATTTTGTTTTGTTTTGTTTTATTTTGTTTTCTTTTGTGTTTGCACATTTCCTCTTGCTTTTATTTCAGTAGTCTCAGAATCCTAAACCATGCAAACTGACCTGAAAGATGTGTAGCACCATCAGGGGGCACAAAGGAAAAGAAAACCTAACCAAATTCAGCTTCCCTGCCATTTGTTTCAGTTCAAGTGTTGCTGGGGGAAGAAGTGTAGAATTAGGGCCATGATATACATGGTGGCGAAAAGTGAGGTTATTGCATCACTTGTACCATCATAAACGTTTCCTCCCATTTCCTCAGAAGGGTAGTTAAATGTCTTTTAAAAAGAACAAGTTCTAAAGTGCTTCTAGAACTTTTTTTTTTTTTTAGTCAAAGGGGTTATCTGGTTCTTTACTGGATGATGTTAATAACTAAGTTTTCTTTTGTTTCTTGCTTACCAGTGTGAGAATTGTGTTTAATTTAAAATATTTCTTGACAGCTTACAAAGAAAACAAATCTAGAAGCAAATGTCAAAACTTGTTTTCTTTTAATAAGTGACTCATACTGATATTATTCTCAATACGTGTTTATATGTTAATGCAATCATATCTGTGTCCTTCCCCTGATTTCCTAGCATGTCTTCTTTCACTACTCTTCTTGTAGCACTCCCCAAAGGTTTGCCTATATCAGTCCACAGTGACTGATTTACACACTAGAAAGTCTCTGAAAGCATAAAGATGCATCATGCATAGTACTGCCTCAGTCTAGAGCAGGGACAAGCACAAATTAATTCCCATGATATTTATGGGAACTTAAACATAGAAGGGCAGAGAATTAAAAACAGGGATGCTCCCTAGCAGGCAGGGAGACTGCTGGCTAATATACTCCCTTGGATAAAATCTCACCAGGAAAGCGTTTGGAGCCTAACCCTAGACTTTACATGCCAAGTTCTTCAGTCTGGTGCTATTCTAGATGTACCAGTCCAATCTGTGGCAGTGCGTGACTCAGCCAGACCTCACACAGCTGAACTGAGCTTGGAAGCCTTTGCCTATGAATTCCTGGGTTAGACTTCACTTTCTCTGCCTGTTTTCTATTAGCTCTGTGGGTTTTCAGGCTTTTATGGCAATCCTCTCACTGAAAATTACTGCTGCCCAAGACAGCCTGACTGCCAACAAGGTTGCAAACACAGAAGATCTTTTTCAGTAATTCTTTAGGCCATGAAAGGTTGGTTATTTTCAAACTTTTCATTAAATGTACATTTCTGAAAGCTGAAACGTTAATTTCCATATGCTCCTCTCTCTTTTTCCCTCTCACTCTCCTTTTTAAGCTGACATCAAGAATTCAGGCACAGAGACAGAGAGAGGGAGGGAGGGAGTACAAATATATTTTTCATGTATGTCTACTGAAGTCAGAGAACTTACACTAAGTAAAATCTGGGTCTGCTCTGTTTATTTTCTTATTCTTGGTTTGCTTAATTTCATGCCACTTAAAATTACATTTAATTGCAGAAGTTCTCTATTTCACTTTCAGTCATGCTCCTTTCCAGCATGTTCCCCAGGACCTTGGAAGAAGAGAAAGGCTGAATCGGTTTGGAAAAACAGGAATGTTTCTCAATGTGTGGACACTTCTCACTTCTCAAGAGTGGCAGGAATATTTTACTGCCCACCTACCCATCACTCAAATGTATTGATCATGTTATTGAAAAAAATTAACCTTAAGAATAGTTATCTGAAAAGAATTCTCTTCCTGCCTCAAAAAGTACATCTATTACTATATAATTTTTTTCACCTAGGTAGCACAAGCCTAGGCTGGCTTCAGTAAATAAACTGAGGGACACCTACATTCTCTGAGGCACCCACTCCTCAGTACTTGATTGATCTGAAGTTGCATTACTGGCAAATAAAACTACTCACTCAAAACTCTCACTCTACTCTGGTTGCATTTTGAAAAAACAGCTTCTACTAATTGAGATATTTGTACTCTGAAAGCCAAGGCCCTGACATGTGGCCAGCTTCACCTGTGCCGGGGGAAACAGGGGTTGAGGCTTTTGCTTAAAAGGTGTCTTGCTGAGGTTTCTTGGCACTCAGCACAACCTCTTGGACCACAATCACTCTTACTTTTGTTTCTAAATTCAGAAAACATTCACATAGTGGAGCTTAATTCTCTTGAAATTCATGGCCAATGAATTTCAAAGTCATACATGAGTAGTCACACAGGAGATTGCTCATACGCCAAGGAGCACAAACATGCCATGTGACTTAGGGAAGCACTCATAACTCAGTTACACATCTTCATTACTGTGTATAGTATATTTGGAGACAGCTGTTCATGATCAACCCAGAAAGGTTTTAAAATATTTACATTCTTCCTTGTGGCCCTCATTCAGCAAGGTACTCAGGCATATGTGTAACTAAGCAAATAAATAGCAGAGCATGGTAGGAAAGCACAGTGTGAGGAATAATTGAGGTGCTTTACTCCTTCAGTCAATGGATATCACTTTTCAATGGATAGATGGAAAGAAATTTGGTTGTAAAAAAGATAGAGGAAAAGAGAGGACAGTGGTTTCAAACTGGAGGGTTGTGATCTGTTCACAGATCAGCACTGGTCCTTAGAAATGCAGAAAAAATCACACAAGAATAGAAAGCACATGGCATAATTTTTTTAAGGAGACTCAGTTTAATATATTTTTAATGTCAAAACTCATTGTTGCAAATAAGTCTTGCTTCTGGATTTTTCATGAGCAGGAAAAAAAATACATTCGTTGGATGATTTATGCATTGCAAATTATTTGTTCAGCTCACTGCAGAATGAATTGATACGCTGCAGAAATCCATATTACATCTATTTCACCTTCCTGTAGTTTTGAGGATACATGGCAAAAGAGCTTTGCTTAATGCCATATTCATGTGTTCTATGGGAGAATAACTTTTTTTTTTGTTGTTCTTTTTCTGCATCTGTGTATTCATTAGAGACACACACAAACACACTGAAGCACTAAAATATGAAGAGATACCCAAAAGCAAAAAGCTGAGTTGGAACATGTTTCTGAATTTGTTTGCAATCCTGAGACAGTGAACAAATCTCAAAAAATAATACAGCTAGGTGAGACTGCAAAGTTTTGGGGAAGTTCTTTGAACACATGTAAACAGATGTGTGTAGGCAAATGTTTAACTTGCCATTTTTACTTCTACAAATTATATTATGAAATCAGACATCTCTGACTTCTTAGGAATGTCAAATCAATGTATTCCTTCAAAATAGATAATTGTAGGGAACTGCTCTGCTTCTCAGCTTCTATAGTTTTGATTGTTCCACTTTCAGACTGATAATGATCAGACGCTTCAGTTGTTTTAGCAGTTCATTTACATAATACAGGTAGTTTGGGAAACATCACCTGCAGCCCCAAATGTAGTGTGTTAGACACTGCAGACTCTGAACAAAAAAGAAGCAAACACGTTGAGTTTATGCAACTGGAGAACGGAGACAAGTCTTGTGCTTTCATTCACTGCCCTTTGATCACAGGGACCTACATTTTAATCCATCCTAGGCAGAATCATGGAAAATGTATTTGATCTGATAGCTGTATCAGCACTGCTTTAATATACCTCTTTCTCAGATTCAGGATTGAAGCATCTAGATTTAAAACATCCTTCTGCTGCCAAAAGAGATTGAATTTGACAGATTAGGATTTATGAGTGCTGCTTGCATGTAGCAGAGGTCACCTGATATGGTCACTCCTATATTGTTCCTAAGAGGGAATACACTGTAGTGATTTGGAAGTAGCAATATGGAAGATATAGTGTATGTCTTGTTACTACACACATAATTAGGATCTTAATGAGAAGCTTTATATTAACATTGTATTAGGGCTAGTGACCTAGAGTGATACAAAGTCAATGGACCCATTACATTGCATGCCATACTGTACAAAGTCCCACTGAGAGCCACAGAATATTGAAGGACCATCCATACGATGCCCTCAGGGTCTATTCTCCCTTCGATGCATATGTATAACTCTCATTAATGTTAATAAAAGTTACATCTGAATAGTTAGGGGAGAACAGACCCTCTGTTTAATATGAAAGTGTACTTGGAGGAGATTACACAGGAGCTTTGGGATCCCAAACAATGTCAGTGAATTTACAACAAATCAATAGGTGAGCAGGAAGTGAAATTAACTGGATGCTGTGCACAATCCACAATGTGTGGCCAAAATACTCTGGATACACAATACTCCCTCATTGTAAACCTCCTCCAGAATGGTGTATTTTATAATGGAGGCCACATAAGCCAAACCTGTCATATTCTTTATTCATCCCTTCCTCTTATGTAATAGGCTCACAAAATTATCCTCATTTTACAGATGAGAAACCACCTCATCTAACTTTCATAGTCTAAAGATCAGTTTAATCTACTTTGCAAGACTCTTTATGATTCATAGGGACCATAAGCCACCTAAAGTAGGTAATAGATTCTGGTTGTGTTGAGACAAGATGATTCAATCTCTAGGGGTGCAAATTTCCCTCTACTTGACACACAGGAAGTGTGCACTTACCTGACTCATACTATATGAGAAGTCTGCAACCACAATATGTATGCAGCTGCATTGAGGACCTGAGCCTTGGTTTTCGAGGGTCAGCACAACTGTTCCAGCCACCATACTGCTTTCCTTTCTTGACAACTACTCTAGATCCCTGAATGTCTTCCTATCCTTGACAATGGAGTGTTTGCATGAAAATAACCTCTGTGATACTGAGCATGTTTTCTCTGGAGAGCACCATATTTTCTGTGCAACAGTAAGCATAGCTGCAGAGGCACTGCCTGGCGCATGTACAATTATAATAATTCTCTATATGTATATGATGAGGCAATGGTTTAGATTTTTTCTTTTTCTTTTTTTTTTTTTATGTTAGGGCAATGGTTTTAATTTTTTTTTTTTTTTTTTTTTTTTTTTTTTTTTTTTAATTAAAGAATATAACTCTAAAAGTTCTCATTACCTACCTAAATTCTGCCACTGAAATCCCTGGTCAGACCCTCTTTGGCTACCAACGAATAGGAAGAGAAAGGGAGGTGGGGCAGTAGCCTCCTCAGTGTGGGAGGGCAGTTCCACCACATCCAAGCAAGAAGAAAAGAGCAGATCCGGCAATGGTCATTGGATTCAAGAAAAGCCCAGTGCTCATCCTTATGTCCGTATAGGTGAGGCAGGTCCAAAGTCAAGCCAGAAAGCCAAGCCAGTGTAGCTCAGGAAGAGGCCAAAGGAGAGGGCCCAAGCTTAAAGGTATCTCTCAGCTAAGGGGGGACAGGCCTCCACTAAGACTGCAGGACAAACATCTGCACCATATCTATGACGGTCTTGGGTCTAGACAGCCAAACTCCCAGGAAGGAGTGGGGCACTGAATTCAGAGTCCTGACAGCCGTTTCTTCAAAGTGGAAACGTCAAACTTAAATTTCTAAAGTGATTACACTGTTACATTTTACTTCGTACTTGCAATAAAAGTGATCAAAGTCACTCTAAATTTTGAAAGAAGATATGGATCATATACCCAGTTATGTGGCTAGAGGTGGGGCCCATTGAGGCATGCATCAACCAAGGCACTTTTAAGTCGTCATGAGAATTAGTCAAGGAGTCCTACATCCCTGAGGCTTTATGCTACAGTTCTGCTAAAACCTAGGCTGGCAATGAACCACTGTGTAATGTGTCATGAGACCACCTTGGAGCTAGGACAGACACAAGGATAGATCTGAATTAGTGAGGGATGACAGAATGGGAAGGTACTTTACTGTAAGGTCTTCTCCATACCTCACCAGCATATCTGGCTATTGCTTCATTTAAGTATCTTGCCATCCCGCTGGCAATGACTTATCTATGATTACTCTATAACCATATTATCTTTTATAAGACCCCTCTCTGAGTCACCCTGCTCTGTTCTGCACCTAAAAGCATGTTCCCATGCTTTTGCACGCCTAGGTTCAAAGAAACTATGAACACCCCTGGAGGAGGTCCTCTTGCTGCTTAGTTTAGACCCTGTGCAGGAGAGCAACCGCAAAGTACTCACATTGTCAGGCTGAGCTCCTACACTTTAAAATAGTCCCTAGAATTTCTAACATGGTTGTGAGGACTACATAATCTATTCCCTTATTGTCACACTATACCTTTACTTTTCTCATGCAAATACACAGATTTGTGAAAGAAGACAGCGATGACTGTGATGGAGGATTAAAACTCTAGAAATGAGAGTTTCCACTAGAGTTAAAAAAAAGAAACCTGTGGTTTAGAGTTTTTCAGTGTTTCATGTAATCACAGTCCTAGTGCTTGTGCTGAGAAGTATACGCGAGACTGAAATCTTGAACAAAAACCAAGTGAGTAGGAAAAGAAAAGAAGTATGTATGTATAGATATCTGCATACAGTCATACCTAAATTGGGCAGTGTGTGTTTGCAGATATGACTTTTTCTCCCTTTGTATGACTATACATTGAGATACATGCAGCTAGTGTGCATATATACTACATTTAGTTAAAAAATAAAGACTTCTATTCATATCTGCCTTGATAAATGCATAAATGTACAGACAGTTTCTTGGCCACAGTTACTGCATGCTTGACAGATATGGTCACCTCATACCAGACCTCACCTAGACCTGGGGCAAAGAAAAATCCAGTTTGATTGATTGGGATATTGTGTATTCATTCATTAGCCCAGGCTTTGGCAGACAAGACCTGGCAGGTATCTTCTTGTAAGCAGACGGCTTTTCTGGTGTGGTCTTGGCTTTTCTGGCAGCTTAGCTGTGAAATTTTATACACTTCTGTGGCAGGGCTTAAGGCTATCAGGACTCCAGGATTTCTCATATATTAGACAGCATATGCAGATTGAACCCTGTGCTGTATTCCCTGTCCCTAAGAAAGGGAAGTTTGAATTGGTGATTTTGGGCTTTCCTATGTAGGGTGGACCTAGACCCGTTTTTCAAAGTTCATTTTTGTAAAAAAAGCACCTACAATTTGTAGCGAGTTTCACATAAGTATATCTTCCAATTGATTTCATCTCAGTCTCCAGATCCCAGATTGGGTTTTCATGCCCTCCAGAGAGAGAATTAAAATGCAAAAGAGAACCAGAAATAAGAGATAACTAGCAACTAAGCCAAAACTTTCAATGGTAATGCCTGATTTTTTAAATCAGTTACATGTCAGTAGTACAGGTTTCCAGGCTTAAGAGATATCTCATCCTTAAGGCTGGTGTTAAATTCTGTAGGCTGAAGCAGACAGCAGAGGAAAACACAGCTCACATTGGCCATTTAAATTCTTTTTTAGTTCATTTTTTCCCTAGATCATAAATCCACCACTTTGTAAACTCACCAAGAAAAATGTAAATTGGATCATACTGCAGAGGACAGGATTTGCTCAAAGTGAGCAAAGTTTGTCAGTTAAAAAGTACCAATGAAAACAAATTAAAATAAATGTTCTCAAGCCTTATTTTCAGAAAATTCATTTTATAGTATTTAGCTGGTAAAAAATGCACTCACATCCACTAGAAGTCTCTTTATGTACTACCAGAGTAGAATAAAATGCCTTATTATAAGTAAAAACCAGGACTGGAGTTTTGAGCTCATTTTCTACAGGTATAAGAAGGGCAAAATAGAATTAACAAAACCAAAACTGAATAAATTTGGTCTTTCCTTTTAAAGAAACAGTTAATAAAAGTTGTACACTTACATTTTTCAAGTGTTCAGATATATTAGACTTTGAGAAGGAAAGAAAGGCTTGCAAATATTGCTGATCTGCTTTTTTTATATATAACTCAGTCAACATGTTGTCTTTGTTTTTAATTAAATAAAGCTGACAGCAATATAGTCTGTGCACTCCCACCCTTCCAATGCCAGATCAGAACTAAGCACAGTTTTAGGCTCTGAATCTGGAACAGCTTAGCCTCCTGCTTGACTTGATCAGAATGATTTGTCCGTTCAGTGAGTTGTCTTTAATACTGCTTCGAATACTTCAAGGAGTTAAGCAGGTCTGTAAGCAATTACAAGTACAAAAATTGGATACATTTATTGAGGTCACTATGACATGGTAGAGGAGGGAGATCAATATTCTTTTGAGGGGACTCAGAGCAGTTGCATTATTATTAAATAATTAAAAATTACTAAATGATTCATGCTTTGTTTTGCTTTATTCATTCAGTGTTTAACAGGTAGGATTTTCTGCTACTTGATTAAAGACAGCTACATTCCCTGTGAGAGCACAGCTAAAATTATTGTGTGGCATTATCAAATAAAAGATTTGATAAAACAGACCTTCTGCAACTGCTCACTGAACATACGTAATTTATACTAGTTGGATCTTTACTCACTGTGTTTCCTCTACCAGACTGGATGAATAATCTTGCTGTTGTACTAGGAATGGCTGTTCTAGAACTTCTTACCATTTGGGTTGAGCAACTTCTGGTGTGTGATTGGTCACATACTATTTTTTTTTTCATCAGATGCCTAAATCTTCTATAGTTGAAAGATGAAACTTTCCCATTAGCTGTAATTGGCTCTGGATCTCACTTGTAGAGGAAACTTAATGGAGTATAATATAACTCATACAGAAAAGTGTTCACTGAGAGTTCTATTAGTTGCTCAGGACTGCACCAGCCCATGTACTAGATATCTTAACAAAGCTCCTGAAATACAATACAGTTTCACAAATTCAATAAGATAAGGAACAGGAATAACTCACAGCATAAATCTGCAGACTTAGGGAAACTTGGAATTTAATTAAAATTAAAATAAATAAAGATAATAATGGTAATGACAATAATAATAACAACAGAAACAACAACTCCTATAACTATATTTAGATAGTCAAGAAAAACTGTGCAAATGGCTACCTCAGATGGCAGCAAATTAAAAAATTAGTGTGGCTCAATATTTGTTATAACTACCTTAATTTAAGGGAATCCGCTTACACTTTCTGTTGAGGTAACTATATATACAATTGACTACATAGACATAAAGGACATATTTTCAAAAGTAACTAGAACAGTTGTCTGTGTAGGTAATCAGATATTTGTGCATTAAAGGACAGACAAGGCTACAAATAAAATGTAGTTGTGTAGATAGGAATTGAGATAAGTATTAAAAGCCCTGCTTATTAAATACATATTTGATAGATAAATGCTGCATCCTCAAGTGATATTTATGAAAAGCTCATAAAATAATTTTACAAACTAGATGAAAGTACTCTAATCTGCTTGTTTAATGCATAAGCTTTTCTCTCTTTTAGGATGAATATGACTAGCACAAAAGCCTTTTTTTTTTTTTTTTTTTAGTGCTGCACTAGAGTACATGTAACTAGCATGGAAAATGCTATGTAAATAATGCTATAACAAGGATGCATTCCCACAGTAAAATTGGACTCCCTGCTATATATTTGTATTTAACTTGGTTCATTCTGGGCATATGTTTATAAGAAACAGCCATTCCACGGAATAGATGTTTGACAGGCAGGGCTGTTCCTAGAATTGGCTACCCCTTGGAGTACTGAAATGAGAGAGCTTTGGTTAGTGAATGTCATTGCATTGCCAGTTCATCACCTGTTATGTGAGTGACTTATCTAAGCAAGCCTGCATAGTCCCCATAGAGAAAAATAACACCCTGACATGAGCAGAATGGTTTATTGTCTATCCAATCTAAGTAAACAAAGTTGAAGAGGACTCAGAGATAGACTCTCCTTCCTCCTACCAACCACAAAATATATAAAGCCAGTGGTGACAACATTTTTCTGTTCATTGCTTTTCTAAATAGCAAAGGCTTGTCTGCAAGATGGTAGGGCAGGGGGGCAATGTAGGTTCTTTTCACCTTGAGAGCACAAATGAGGACCAGACAGGCCAGTTTGATGGGACATGACAACCTTCCATTTTTGGCTGGCTGCTAATGCTATCCCATTCTGGAAGTGGGAACAGGCACTGATCAGCAGAGCTGACAAAAGCTCAGTGCTGCTTGCAGTGGTGGCGTGGCAGTTGTGCATTGTGTCTGCCACAAACACCATGGCTGGGGAAGCTCCTGCTACTCTACCAGTCCTCCTCCTTTATCACGTCTCTTCATTTCTGTAATGTGGATATGAGTTAGTGCCATAATTGAGCCCAGCTAATTATTCTTCCAAACACTTCTCTCTTAAGTGCATTAGTAGGCCCGTCTTGCAGATGGTGAAAATGGAATAGATCAAGTGATTCATTTTAATCACTAAAGAATCTCTACTGTGTGGATTCAGTCCTAAACAGACAAGCAGGACTCACTTTAAACATGCATGATGCCACTCACTCTAACAGTCTGTAGGCATCTGTCATGGGTTTCTGTAGCTAAATTTTAGTAGAAGGGGGGGCTTCCAGGATGGTTTCTGTTAGAAGCTGCTAGAACCTTCTCCTGTCCTGCGAAGCCAATGACAGCCAGGGCCAGGAGGGACTTCCTGCTGGTGGACAGAATTGAGCTGACTAAGAATCATAGTCATGCCTCTGTGATAACATATTTAAGAATTTAGGAGTGTTGCGCAGTTGAAAATTTCAGCCATGAGATAACAACTCAGAGACCAAGGTCGGAGCAGGAGGAGGCGAAGGAGGGACCCCACGCTGGAGCAGGGTGGAGGGAAGGACTGGATGCTATTCCCCACCCCCTCTCCCTGAAGCCCATGGAGATCTTTCGGGGTGCGGAGACCTCCCTGCAGCCCCTGGAGGAGCAGGTGGATGCCTGAAGGAGCTGTTGTCCTGTGGGAGGCCCAGGATGGAGCAAGATCCTGGCAGAGACTTGCGGCCATGACTCTTGGAGAAGGACACCCACATGGAGCAGTTTTTTTCCCCCTGGTAGAAGTGTTGCCCGGGGGGTGGACTCACACTGGAGAGGTCTTTCGAGGACTGTCTCCCGTGGGAGGGACCCCACGGGAGCAGGGGAAGGACTCAGAGCTGTGGCCCCCCTGCAGCCCGTGGTGAAGACCGTGGTGGAGCAGGTTGTCCCCTTGCAGCCCACAGAGGACCATTGGAGTGCAGAGACCCGACTGCACCCCATGGAGTGACCCACAGGACAAGAGCAATGGAAGCAACAACAACCTGCAAAATACCCACTCCCTGCTCTCTAGAGCTGCTGGAAAGAGGGAGGAGTAGGAGAAGAAAGGTGTTCTTAAGACTGATTTAATTCTTACTTTTTAGTTTTATTACTATTAGTTTTAGTTCTTATCTTGTTAGTAATAAACTTAAGTATTTAGCTACTCTGAGTTTGTTTTGCTATTATCTCTCAGCCTTTTTCCTCGCCTTTTTCCTTTCCCTCTGGGAAAGGGGAGGGACCTGGAGGTTTGGGTAGACACTGGATGAAAACTGCCACAGCATCAATTGCAGTGTAACTTTTTTCTGGTATCTGCTTTTTGGTGTTTCTTACTCAGCTAAAATGTCCTTTAGAACTGGTAGTGGGGGGGAAACTGTCTAAATTATGTAGGAATATAGTATTGCAAGGCCTGTGAAAAGAGTTTCAGGGTACCATTACTTGGGAAAGATAGCAGCTTCCAAGGTCAAAGGTTAATTCTGGACTGAGAACTGAGGCACGAAGAACTTCAGTGGATTACCTCTATGGATTCTGTGGTGTTGCTGGGAACTGAGCCCAGAATATCTGAATCTCAGTCAAGTTCCATAAACACAGGATGACTCCAAGACTAGCTATAACCTACAACTGCCTCTGCCCAAGAACTCAGCAAGGCCTTATGATCAACAGGGCTTAGTTTGTTGCTCTGGATGAAGTACATATAAAGTTCTAAGTGACTGAGTTGATAGGAACCCAGTAGTTTTCCTTCAATGAGACACATAACTAATTACATTGCCTTCTGTTCCAGAGCACTTTGCTTTCCCTTCTGGAGTTCTGTGAGTTTTTGAGGTTCCATTCAGTCTTGAAGTCATATAGGCAAAATGGATCCTCCTTTATCCAAGACAGACATGAACCTTCTTTAGAGAATGACTTATGTTTTGTTCTGACAGTTTTCTAGGATTTAAAATATGTCAAGCCATTTTCAGGAAATGGCAACAGATGCCAAATACTGGCCAAAGTCTTTTATGACCCTATGGTAAGGCCTTCTTAAGGGGCAAAACATTAGCAAAGAATGGTGTAGGATTCTGTTAGAGTAGCATAAAAAAAAAAAAAATGGTTTTGTGTCAGTAGCAGCTAATCAACACATCCTTGATAAAACTATTGAAAAACAATACCAAAAACATACACACAGAAAGAAACTTAGTAATTTTCCAGTCACGGATTTTACAGGAGGGCTTGCCACTTACAGAAGGTTTCTTAATCTTTAACTTTGCCTAGGACAGTGCCTGGTTTCTCTACAATAAACTAAGGTGACCTAACCCTGCTGGAACCAAGTACTTCAGCAAATTCCTAGCCTTAAACTCATGAATGTTTCCACTCATTAAATATATTAAATTATTAAATACCATGCTAAACTGAGTCCAAGTAACATTCAGCAGTGAAAACAGGGAAAGCAAACAAGTGGAAGAAACATTCCCAATTTTAATATGCAGCTCTGGTTGGCCAGATTAAATGGAATTCTGAACAACGTGGTCTAGCAAAAGATGTCTCTGCCCACAGTGAAGGCATTGGAACTAGGTGATCTTTAAGCTTCCTTCTGATCCAACCTGTTCTGTGATTCTGTGAGTTAATGAATTTTCATTAAGGTTATTTTTTCTTTCTTTTGAAAAAAAAAGACTTTGTCATTAGACATAATAAGATTGAAAGTAAATCAGATTCTTTCATGGTCAACATGCAATATGAATACTCCAGACCTTTCCCAGCCTTTAGATTCATTTTCTTGTGAAACAGAATTAAAGGAATAGGAAACATAAGTGAAATATCATTGATAAAATCTTATGGAGTCAAATGACTTTCCCATTCACTTTTATGTGCACTTAATGCACATAAATGCACATAACAATTCCATGCTTAAAGAATAGAATTTGTATAAGGCACCTCTTTGAATACACAAGGCAAGGTCAAACTTAAAAAAAACCAAGTTGGATATATGAATTCTATCACTTAAGTGGTATAGGACAGTACCAGACAAAATCCTGGGGGTTGCTTAGTGTTGTAGCTGAAACCTGAATTAGACAATACATTTTGTTCCATGTTTAATATACGGAAGAAGATTGCATCAAGAGTGCTACTTCTGATCCTCTCAAAAATTAACATGCCAAGCTTCATAGAAAAGTTACTGGAAAAGAAAGAAGGAAAAAGAGAAGGTAGAAAGAATGAAAGAAAATTATTCTGTTCCCCAGTCTAGAAGCACTGTGTCAGTGGGAAAGTTAAGCACTTGTTTAACTTTTCACTGCATATGTGTTTCTATTAAATTCAGTACACTCTGCTGAATAAGACAGCTCGTTTCCAAAACTTCAATTTGTGATACAGTGTAAGAAAGAAAAATAGTGAAATTCAGGTTTGCCTGGCACACCAAGCTGTCATTAATCTTACATTCCAAGGCCACAGTGTCTTTAATTAATAGAATATCATATTGCTAAAACTAAGATTAAAAATTACAGTTTTTTTTTCTTAAATTTTATATGACACATGACCACTGCTATAGGGAATATTTAATTGAAAATTAGTTCATATAGTAGTCACACATTCAAGAGATAAAACAAGTATTTGATCAGATGAATATGAAATATGCTTATTGAAATATATTTGCAATATTTTTAATAACACTAAGATTTCATGAATAATCAATCGACATTAAAGATGACAGGATAGATTCAGTACTTAGTCATTCTACAAAAGAATGCACTTGACTGGATAGAAGCAATTGAATTTTCATCAGAGGTATGCATAAGACACTATACTGTCATATATTCAAGGTTACTTAATGACAGTGCTCTGGTATTTCCTCTGTTTAGTGCAGGTTTTCTATACATCCATATGGGGCTCATCAAAACCTAGTGTGGAGTGACTGATCCACATTTTGGCGGAAAACAAGAGCAACTGAACTTTTTCTGTGATGCTATAAAATGAAATGAGTAATGTAACAGTCAAATGTAATTTACAGTCTGTAGATTTAAACCTTGTTTATATACATGGTTGCTCCAGCTTAATTAAACTGGTGCCAACCTCCATTTGGACATCCTTCTGTTTAGTTGGTTTAGTTTAAGCCTATTTTAAGTGACTTACAAATAATCCAAAATATGAAGGTCCACA
The DNA here is from genome assembly GCA_013399695.1 of Formicarius rufipectus. Classification (NCBI taxonomy): domain Eukaryota; kingdom Metazoa; phylum Chordata; class Aves; order Passeriformes; family Formicariidae; genus Formicarius; species Formicarius rufipectus. The sequence goes on along the minus strand of VXAU01004367.1, from coordinate 119,057 downwards.
CAGCCCCTTCTGTACTATCTTAACCAGATGAGTTTAAAGTCAGATTTTTAATTGACATCAGTACAGATCAATGAACAGTTAAGTCTCAGTTATAGTTGGGATTATATGAAGTGATGCAAAGGATGAAGGTCCACCTGATATCTATTAGTGGTAAGTGCAATGAAATAATTTAGAAGAGAGTGCTAAAGGAATACAGAGGGAAGGCATTAAGTGAAACTAATAATAATTACAAAGACTAATAACAACAACAGAAAAACTTAAATGGTTTGAGCCAGACTCATGGCCTCATGCATGCCTTCTGTATGCTGGCCACCTTCAGCCAAAGCTCAAGTAGCTATAGGTCAGTGTATAAGGTTGTCTTCTCCAGATTTATATCACTGCCTTCTATGCTAATAAAAGGAAATCTGGAAGACGGAGGAGACTCTGGTAGAAGCAATGGACAATAGTATAGAATTTTGTTAGAATCTCTTGTTTGTTATGCCTGCTTAGAACACAATCACCTGCTGGTTGGAGACAGAGCCTCTAAAAGAAGCAGCTTCAGCTTCTTGCTAACTCACATTTCGATCGGGACAGAATGGAACACATATTTATAGCAGATAATAAAGGGGATGCCTAAAGGCTATTTGGGTTAGGCCAAATATATTTTATTGAATCAAATTAGTTTGGATTTCTCTGAAAAATCTGTAACTCTGGCCTCCTTAAGTATATCAGCACAAATTCTTCATCTTGATGGCCATGACATTGTTCCATGTACATCTGCACAAGAGGCTACTGAAGGGTTCCTACAGGCTATTACTTCTAGTGAGCTCATTCACTTCCCTCATCCCGTCATCTGACTGTGGGAGCAGGATGCCAGCACACGATGTCAGAATTTTCCACAAATATCAAGACTGGTACACATTTTAATCCCATCTAATTCAACAGTGATGGTTTGCATATGCTGCCAGATGGCAAAAACTATAATTTCCCCTGACTTTAGGGGGAAGTTGTGCAGGTTCAGGATGTAGGAGAAAAATGCTACTGAGGCACAGACCAAGGTGTAGTCTTGGAGGGCCTTTCAGAGGTTAATATAATCAAGACGTGATTTTTTTCAAACCACTAGGAAAGAGAATCAAACTAGCTGAACAGTGCTGATCATTTGTGATATTACATTTTTCCCATGAGCATATACATTTATTTTAAGTGGTAGCATTTAAGAAGTTGAAGAGTTGTAATATAAGCACTTAATATCATCATTTATGCACTATAGGGTCTTCAGTATACATTGCTTCACAAAGGCCTTACAAAACATTAAAGCATCAGACTATATTAGGAAGCCACATACACATAAACTCACAGTCATCCCCAATGTTGTAAAAATTTCAACATCTATGTAAATTAAAACATTTACTTAAGAATGATTCTTAGGTGATTTCCTAGGAAATAGCATATAAGCCTGGAACAGAATGTCTATATTATGTATAGATTTCTAAAGACACCAAAACCATCTCAGAGGTTATCACTGAATGGTAGCTGAAAGGGCATGCTGGCTAATTAGGTTTGAAAGGTGCTGGTTAGACAAGCATTTCTGTAGTAAAGATATCTAAGGAAAGTGGGTGATTAGCTTAACAAATCGAGAATCATGTTGAGATCTGTATGAAATCAGACCCTGATACTGTCTTCCTTGCCCCAATGTGATTTATGTATTTGATGGCCTGGTCCACTAGGGAATACCTACTTAAAGCATAGCCCACTGGAGTCAAGCACAGAGAAAAAAATATTAATGCAGACTTTGTAAGAATTTGATTTTCTTTCCTAAGCAACAAAGAAAAGGGTATCAAATAATATCATTGTACTGACCTTAACAATAAATATGTCTGTATATTCATGTATTGTTTGGATATAGTGAATAACACGCTACCTGGCTTTAAATAGATCAACAGGCAATGGTTAGGATTGTCTCTTATGGAAAGTCATATGTCATACAAACACAGTCGTAAAACAATATTGCAGACTTTATTTTAATCGAGACTAATGTTAGGACATGTACAGTCCCTTGTCAAAACTGCATTAGTCTGCAGGCTATTGCATTTTTACACTCAGAAGAAGAGGAGCAAAAAGGATACTGAACTGTCTGAAGTTTTGTTACCTATATTATTTTTTCAGACATGTTCAATACATGCAACCCACTGTGCTGAAAAGCTGAAACTTGTCATATATACAGGCAGGACTGAATCAAAACCCAGTTAATACATGCCACTAAATTGAAGTCTGGAAAAATCTTAGTTCTAGATGCTCATGCCCATTTCTACAAACTGATTATGTAACCTAAAATAGGTCATGGTTGTGAGTGCCCTGGCTTGAGAGAGGTAAATTTATTGCATTGGCCAAGGAGTTGATCTATTTTGTGTCTGGATCAAACTCTCTTGTACCTGTACCCACTTTTCAAACTAGTATGTCAGCCTTTAGGGAGCAGAAGGAGGTGGTGCATATCTTCTTGACCATGTGGTTTCCTGTTTAAATTCTAATCAGGGTTCCTTAGGATTACACTATTTTTCCTCTTTGGCCACAACAGCAGTGAAACTGTTGATTCCTTCCAAATCTGGCAATGAAGAAGTGTGAGCCTAGAGGCACTAATTCAGGAATGCAAGGTGAGATTTTTAGGATTTTTTTTTTTTTCTTCACAGGAATATTGAAAGGTGGGCGGAAATGATTTTACCTTAGAGGATTTGTATTCATGGTTCTGGGCTTGTCCTGAAACAACCAGCAACATCCAGGAAAAATAGGTGGGCACACTGTCAGTCATGCTGACTCATCCTGGGCTGTTGATTTCCACACTTCCCTCTATCAGTCTGTTTCACTGTGTCTTATATTTGGACTGCAAGCTTTGGGGCTGTGGGGAGAGTGTGAAGGGGAGTGTTGGAGTATCTGATCTGTGTTTGCACACTGCCTAAGATAAGGACAGTAGGGTACAATGTTAGGCCATTCAGGGGGCTATGACAGAATTATCTCTGCTGACACCAAAGCTGACAACAGTGACACTAGATGCAGGTGAATAAAACGGGGAAAAATCCACGACTATGTGATGTTGAGTCATATTCCTTCCTCTTGATTTGAATGAGGATGCTACAACAAATCCAGAAAACTCTAAACTTTCAGGCTTAAAATGCGCAAACAAAGTTTGTTTTCATACAGCACAAAAATTAAACTGTGAATCTCGTTGTCATGTCAAGATAGATAAAAGTAAAAAGACAGTTAAGAACAGATTAGATAAATTTATGGATGATAGGACTATTGGTGTCTATTAAGCTCAGTGGGGCAAATGCAAGCCCAGGCTCATGAAATTCCTCAGATTACATCAGTGAGAAGCTGGGCAGGAATACCCTGGGGAGGATCCTTCACATAAACCCTGTCCTTTTTTCTTTCCTATGTATCCTTTACTCAGTACTGTTACAGAATCGCAGAATATTCTGAGCTGGAAGGGAGCCATCAGGATCATCAAGTCCAACTCCTGACTCTGCACAAGACACCCCAAGAGTCTCACCATATGCTGGAGAGTATTGTCCAAAGGCTTCTTGAACTCTGTGAGGCTTGGTGCCTGACCACTTCCCTGGAGATCCTGTTCCCATGCTCAACCATCGTCTAGGTGAAACACCTTTTTTTGATACCTGTCTTAAACCTCCTAACACAGTTTCATGCCATTTCTTCAAGTCCTGTTATTGGTCATGAGAGTGAAGACATACAGACAGAACAGCAGTCCTAACAGACTAATGTTCAGACTTTTTAGCCTGAATCAATGTGTGCCCCTATATACTCAGCTTAATGTACTTAATATTAAGCCAGATAGAACCAAGGAAGGGAATTATGGTTTTAAAACCAGATTATTTGCCTATTTAAGTAATGGTGTTGATAATTTTTTTTCATACTTTTGTTTATTGGACCATGAGTGTCACAGAGTCACAGTATAGCAGAACAGCTAAGATTGGAAAGGACCTCTTGAAGTCACCTTGACTGACTCTGCTGCTGAAATAGGGCCACCTAGAGCTAGTTGCTCTATACCATGTCCAGACAGCTTTAAATATCTCCAAGGATGGAAACGCCATAACTTCTCTGCACGACCTGAGCCAGTGCTTGGTCACTCTCACTGTGGAAAAGAAAACCAAATCCTATCGTTGAGACAGAAACCCTTATCTTACAGTCAACCCACGGCCTCTGGTCCTTGTTACTGGGAACCATTGATAAAAGTCTTACTCCATCTTCTTTACATCCTCTCTTCAGATATTTGTACACATTGATAAGATCTCCCCTGAACCTTCTTTTTTCCATGCTGTACAGTCCTGGCTTTCTCAGTGTTTTTTCTCATGTTTTTTCTAGTCCCTTAATCATTCACATGACATTTACTGGACTCTCCCCAATAGCTCCATGTCTCTCTTTTACTGGGGATATTTGTGTTCTATTGGGGAGCCCAGAAACAGACACAGTGCTCCAGGACTAGCCTCACCAGTGCTAAGCAGAAGAGACAGTTCATCTCCCTTGACCAGTTGAAAATATTTGTCTAATGCATCCCAGGGTACCTGCAGCCATCTCTGTGGCAAGGGCACATTGCTGGCTCATGTGTAAATTATGTACATAGCATCTAAGAGAGCATGCATTGTCTTAAACATTCCAGTGGGCTTCTTCTTTCCATGTATGGCCAATAGTGTTTTTGCAATTATGATGTAAACATGTATATATAGTGCTGTGCTATGCTAAGTCACCTACTCAGCTACATAGAATGCACATAGAATGGTCAAATATTATCTAACAGCATCATTTTAGAGATATGATGAGCTTCTCCATCTTTACATATCTTTACTTCTTGGTTTCTGTGAGGAGGCTGACAGAAAGATTGACAATTAGTGCCAAATGCGGTGGACTTTTGAAGTTGCCCAGTAGTTTAATTGCTGTCTAACAGGTGCCACTTGGAAATCTGAGAACTTTGTGCTCTCAACTCTCCCTTTCGTTCCCATTCTAGCCCTGCCATTTCAGTGGGTTCTTTCATCAAGGAAAGCAATTATAAAAGCTAATAGCAGTTTTCTCTAAATTGTTGGCAGGGAGCCAGCATTATGCTACCAAGGTGCGGTGCACTGCATCAAGTGGTTGCACTGAGTGACGCCCTGTAATGATGTGATGTGGCTATGTGATTAAATACTGGCTTCCTGCCGAAACATTCTCCCTGGGAAACAATTGTCACTGCACTTAGCATCTCTCCCCATTTGAGTGCAACGTGCCCAGCTTTTACGAGAATGGGAAGGCTTTTATTGCTAAGGGTGAAAACCTGATGTCTTTGACTGGTGCCTTCTTTAGCTAAACTCTTCCTAAGGCCAAGGACTTGAAGGATTTGTCTTTCAGTCAGATACCACTAAAATTAGTGAAGAAAACACAATTGAAACTGTTGTCTGTCTAGTCCTTACACTCGTTTTCCTGTTCCATGCTTGATATACTTTCCACCATCCTTAATCCAGAGCCTACTCCAAACACTGAGTAAAAGATCATCTTTTAAAACCTACTTCCATATTTGCTAGGACTCAATGGAACCACTCAAATTAAGTCTAATAGCCTGCAAGAATATGGACAAAACCCATTTCTCTGAGGTGCAATGCTCCTCTTTCCACCTCTCCAATGGCCAGTTACTCTCAGACATCCCAGTCCTCTGCCAGGCTGGCTTTTGAACTACAGGAGATCCCTGTGTTGGTGAGAAAGAAGTTTAGGACAAACCTCCTTCTGTGAAAAGATGAGACTACTAAAATAGAACTAGTGGTCATCTACTTATCTTAAACTCCCTTGAAAATACTGGCAGAACAACAAAGCTCCTTTGTGTTCATAAGAAACCCACATGCAAGGTAAGTCCAAACCTCTGGCAGTTTCCTAATTAATCCCTATTGACCTATTAGCTGTTAGGGACAAAACAGATTCTCTGGATTCCCAGAACTCAGTGGAACAACTTCTCTTGCATTGAGCCAAAGCATTCAGGGTTCTTGAGAGAGCGAGATCTGAATTGGAGAATGAAAAGAGGGGGACACCTCTTTCATACAGCTAGCACCATCTAGTGACAGCAGCCAAAGGGTCCTCCAGTAGGCAAGAACACTAGAACCTACTTCTGTGTCAATTTATGAAATTAAGAGAAATACATAACTTTATGAAAAATAAAAATGTTTTACCTGCCTGCACTGTCTTACCTGTATCAAAGCAAGTTCCATATGCACAGTTTTATGCACATCTTCTGCAGACATAAGATTTTGATTATATGCCATCAACGAAGTCTCTCCACAAACACACAGCTGCTGTGTGCTTCCAATATTAGCAGGCAGGTCAAAATTGCAATGCACACTGCTCACATGTTGAGCAGTGAAATCAGTTCTGGAGGCACTGATAGGTATGTGTAAATGTACACTACAAGGATAAGATCTGAAACAGAGGCATAAGAAAACCTCCAAGGCACAGATGCCATGGCATGCAAATCTGTCGTTCACACAGGTACAGAAATGTGACCAAACCCATACTTCATCAGTGGGACACAACTGTTTCCTTATAGGATACTGAACTCTCTTATGTCAGTTAAAAAGTACATCTACATGAACACACATGACTTTTGATTCTCAGTGGAGTCTCTCTCCTATCAAGGGACAATTGTGAAAAGTGATGACACATAACAATTTGTCACGATCATGTTACTAACTTATCTTTGAAAATCATAGGTACAGGCAACATTGAGTTAATATTTTTCTTGGCAAGTTTTTTGTTTTGTCCTTGCAGTATTCTCTGGAATACTCTTTATGAAACCTGCCTTGATATCAATAAACAGGGTTTTTCATGCAGTGAGAGGCAACAGTATTGTAAGACTTCCTTCACAATAAACCTAACTTTTTCTCTATATCACATCTCTTCTGACGTTTGCAGTTAAATTTGAATAATATCTTTATATCATCTTAGAATTCTGTTCCTTCTCTCATGCTACTTTAGGAATTAAAAGGCACAGTGTCTATACTCTTTAAGAAAAAAGCTTGGAACATTATAGACTTTCCATCACATTTAGAGCTAAATAAGTGAAATGCATTATTATAAGCTTCATATTGACATTATCTGAAAGAAAACTTAATAAACAGCAAATATGTACATTACATAAATTCATTTTCATTTCATCTTACTCTACTACATTTCAGATGAATTTGTTGCTTATGACAAAATAAGTCTTGTCAGACAAAAGAGATTTCCCACATATTTAAGATATATCAGATCCTTAGATAGAGTTAAGTGGCATAATATGCCCCATATGAGAATATGGGTTCATGTTCCTAGATTTACTATGAAGATATCAACACTTTCTTCATGAGATTTTATCCTGGCTGGGATATCCTTTAAGCCTCGTTGGATGCTTTGTTGGTAGAGCTGAGGTCTACAGGGGTATGGGTTTAAGTCTCCTGGTTAGGTTTTAATCCATGAACCTAGGAGAAAAGTGTGCTCCCTGCCCTCCCCGCCACGTGGTCCCCGAGCCCTAGGCAAAGGACACAGAGAGCACACAGCCTCGGAAAAGGGCAAACAGAGAGAGCTTTATTTGGAAAATGGGGGTTTTTATAGACCTTGGAGGGAGTTCAAATTCTCTAATGAGGGGCAAGGGGTGGGTGTCTGGCTTTGGGCCAATGGGGATGAGGGAATTTACATTCAGGTGGGAAGGGTTTCAGGTAACAAGATGCACCCCACCCCTCAGCTCACAGAGGGGGTTCTGGGAAGAAGACACAGGGGATTCCTGGGAAGGGACACATGGGGAATTCTGGGAAGGGATACAGGAGGATTCTGGGGGGAAACACATGGAGAAGGTAAAAAGACATTTTATACAACATTAAACACATCAGTGGTCAAAACATTATCAGTGACATTCTGAATTCATTCCCACAACATTTTTTTTTTACAGCTTCTATATAAATTATTCTGTGATTTATTTTTTTTTTAATAATCTCTTTTGAGATTGTTGAATAGTTTTTATATGGAAAAAAATGTAAAAGAAATATATAATATCTAATGGAAGAATTCCTTAACACACTTCAGGACATATACATCTAGAACAACCCTAGAATCTTTAATATTAGCTTTCAGCCAGGATCAGTCTGCTGACAGGTTATGACGCGTGAAGGATCTAGCCCAAGTATCACCAGTACACCTCACTTGAGAGAGGTTTTCATTCATTTCTATAACAGACTTTTGTAACTTCATCTAAACTTTGCTCATTAGCTTTACTGCTGAATGAAATGTCCACCCAGAATAGGAACCTCAAGACAAAAATGAACCAAAAGAATAATTTATGCAAAAAAAAACCAAACCCAAAACCAACCATATTATGAATTGGTATAATTTTTTTCTGTCTTAAAAAGGCATTTGGAGGGAGGGAATACCTTCATTTTTTCAATTTTACTCCATAATTGCAAATTAGTGGCCTTGCCAAATTGAGAACTATAACTCAGCCTCTATCAGGACTTCAAAATTTACATGCATGGATGATTATGAAGGCAAAAAAATGGGGAGGTGATCCTCTAGCTCTAACACTCTAGTGTCATGGTTGCTTCTTGTCATGCAACTGCATCACTCCCTGTATTGTGCATGAACAGGACTGTCGTTCCCTTTGTGGCAGAAAAATTACCCCTTGGTGCCAAGCCTTTAAACCAGGTGTCAAAGAAAAAAAAAGAAAAGAAAATTATATCCTACTTGACACTGGACCAGAATAAATTAATTTGCTATTGATTTCCTTCTTCAAAAGCTTGATCTTCCTTACTCATTTCTCATACACAAATGGGAACCAATATGCCTCTTCTGCATAAAAAAAAAGAAATTACAGTATTAATCAAAATCAGATAAATGAGGCAAAAAGCTCAACCCTGCCCTTGTGCCTAACTAATTATTTTGAACAGCTCTGGTCTGTTCACCTCTGTGCTGAGTTGGTAATGTATCCCCCTTTGGTCGATTCAAGATCTCTAGCAACACCTATGGGAGAGTCTTTAATTAATCCTCTGTTACTGTTGTAATTGCATTATCCTGAGGGAAAGCCTGACTAGCCAGGAATATTATTTTAAACGTATACTGTAAACAACATATGTCCTCAGGAGAGTTCAGTTAATACAACCGTTTTGACCCTTTCACTGCTGGGTGCTTAACAGTTTATTTTTATAACCACTAAAAAGGACTTTTTCCTTTTCATGTGGGGCTATTTCAGCTTCATACTAAAAAAAAACAACATATAGTGCAATTACATATCTACCCACCAAATAAAATAATTGCTTACCGACTGCTTAACTAAATGAAGAAGGCTTTGACATTTTGCTCTGTTCCAGTCTACTGTCTCATTATGAAACACAGCCCTTTGTGAAAACAGATATGTCTAACAGTGGCATAAGCTGCACCTATGCTGCACCTTCCATACGTGCTGCAAAGGGGTATGATATAGGCCAACACTACGACCTCGCTCTCCTTATTTCTCTTACACATTGGATATAAAGGCAGGATTACACATCCTTACAGCAAGACAGCAGGAGCCTGGAGTCCCGCCCCCAGACTGACAGTTCTTCCATGAATTTTATAAATTGTAATAAGTTAGTAAAATTTCCATGCCCGTATCTGAATATTTGAGTTTCTAAAAATACGAGGACTTTTTAAAATATTTCAATCTTTTACTAAAATTAATTAAAACTAATTAATTTTTTGGTCTTCTCCATGCTTCATTTCACAGCTTTCTATTGTCAAAAAAGAGGCAAGTAACTTTCTTTGCTTTCTCAAGGCAGAAATGGGCAGAGTATTGCCTGCTATTTCGCCTGCACCCTGGGAGGCTTTGCAGCGTCAAGCATTCTCCTGTGGAAAGTGTTTGTGGTAGTTTCTCTGTAGGCCTTCCCAAGAAACTGGGGACATAACTAAGGAAGTATTCCATATCATTCCCTTACATAATGAGGTATATAAAGACAAGAGGGAGTTTCCTCTCCTTCTCTCTTTCCTCTTCTCTCCCTTGTTGGGTGAACCTAGAGCCGGCAGCTCTTGGTGTTTAGGCCTCGGCTTAGTTATATGAGCTAAGGCCTTGTTCAGGGCTGTTTTCTCTTTGTCAACAGAGGAGGGAAGGCACTCCTCCTAAGGAAAGCTGGTGAGATCTTACTGTGTTAATTGTTCTACTGAATTAATTCCCGGGATTTGATTGTGTGGGATTGTTTTGTTTTTACACTTTTCGGTCCTTTTCTCCTTTTCCCTTTTTGGGGTGTGTTTGGGATTATTTGGAATCCTTGTATTATAAGTACATAGTATTTAGTTTTATATATATAAGATATCTGTAAATATATTTATATTCCTTTACTAATTTTTCCTTTTGCTAGTTTTTCTCCTTTTGTCGGGAGGGGCAGGGATAGCTGACCGACTCACAGCTGTGTTTGGTGGGGAGCCAAGCAGAACCCGACACAGTGTTATGTAAGTGAAATGCACTTTTAGCAAGGACATGAATAATACAGCAAAATAGAACTTTGAGGCTGTTTTTTTTATTAGATACCTCGAACATTTTTTACTTTCCTGATCTACAAATAGGAGGTATGACAGGTGCACTGTAATTAGATCAACATATTAGATTAAATGTAGAAGATTAAGGAAGGTCAGTCTCCCACACAATTTTTAAAGCCTTCACTTATTTTGGACACTATCCAGTGATGTCTCTAAAGTATTGGTGGGTTTACCTTGTTTTATGATTTCAAGGAATTATATGACAGCCACAACTGGTCTCTGATTTGCACAGATTTCTCCTTCTAAATATTTTTCTTTCTTGTTCATGAGGCAACCACCCTATAAACAACCACTATCTTGTGCAGCCAATCATTCAGTGAATATTCTGGACTTCAAAATCTCAATCTGTCCTGGGACCTCAAGACATTCTTAACATACATGTTCAAATGAATGCTCAAACAAACCTCTTCCCTTCTCTTGATCATTTTCTTTTTCTGAAGTGTGTTAATAGCCTTTCCTGAAATTTCTGAATGAATATTGTTTGCAAGACAAACACAATGAATTAAATCTTCTCAGTGGTACAGTTTCAGAAATTTGACATTGGATTGCACCCAGAAAAGTATGAGGAAAACACAGAACTAGCGACAAACAAAAGACAAGTGGTACAATCTCATTACCTAGAATGGTGGATTAAAGGCTCTTAGACTCCACAGGACTAAGCTGAGCCCTTCCTCATGACTCTCTCCCCACAAGTATTATCTTTCCAAGAAAAACAAGGCAAAAAGTAAATGACCTCAATGACTTGTATACTGACAGAAAGACCCAGTATATCAGGGGGAAAAGAAAAGTTTTTATAGTGAAATCATGTTTTCCACAGTGTGAGAAAAAGATCATGACCACAGTTAAATCATACAGGATTAGACCATAATGTATGAAAAACCTTTTTACAAACAGAAATATTTTCTCTGGATCTAGGAGAACGTTCAACTGTAATTAATTTATGAAAGGAGAAAGCAAGCAGTACATTTCTTAAACTAACAGTCCTGAGAAGATAGTATGTGTATCTCTCTTCTGGAAAATTTATTAAACATTAGGAAAGTGGGGAGAGAGAGAGACCAAATTGAATCTCTCTGTTCTTGCCAGTTTTTGCTGCTGTGGTGAATTATCACAAACTTCATAAATGGGACTCTTGAAGTCTCAGTCACTTTATTTCAACAGAATGTAACCATATTCCAATTTGCACTCAAATTAATGGGAGACTACAGAGCTTTGAAAGTCGTAAAGTGCATGTCACACCTATTATAACACATTTTATTAATCAATGACTTACATTAAGAAAGACCATCCAACCCAGCTTTCTGCAGCTCTTTCAGGAGAATTAAAAAAAGAAAAAAGGAAAAAAGGAAAAAAATCCTGAACAGACCAACCTTATTTCTTCTTTGCATACAGTTGCTCAACAATATCACAAACTGGTTCTGTTATGTTGATACATTAAGAACGTACTATGTTGAACATTTCAGCTTTACTTAAATTGGTTTCACTAACAGTTAATGTTAGATATTTTAGGAACACTAAATGTTATTCTTTTGATACCAAGGGCTTTTCTTCCACCCTTTCTCTCTACACATCATCTCTCCTGTCCAAGCTCCATCAGAGCAAACGCATCCTATCTCCCTTTGATGTTGTCAAATATTAGGATTGGATTTTGACAATGTTGATATAGTGCTGTTAGTCAATATTCATAGGTGTAACATAAAATGTTCAAGAAGCCCCTGATACATGACAGGAACACTAGTGATACACAGTGTGTACCACTGGGGGAAAAAAAAGAGATTTTTCACATACAATTCAGAGCAATCTAGGCATCATCACTTTGGGTGCCCTGATGCTGGTGTATTTTCATGAAGTAGAGAAACATAAACAGTTTCCTCCTGTTCTTTCCATCTTAATGCCTGGGAGAGCAAGACTATGCAATTGCTATGCACTTAATAGCAATAGTATTAATAACTTCTGTGAGTAGATATTATCCATATTCATTACAGCAAATATAGACTAGATAAACTAAAAATAGAAATTGCTGTTTTGCTGGAGTGCAGTGGGAATATTAGATCTACATGAGGATAAGAGCAATATGAAAGGATTTGAATTGGCAATGAGTCCAAGTCTGGGAATGTTTATACATATGAGCTTTGTCTGATAATATTTTTGTACAGGAGGCACAGCAGTCCAAAGAACTCTTCAGAAACTTTAGTGAGTCATTTAATACTACTTCCAAATGAAAAATAAATAATGTCCTGTAATCTGGACTCTTTTTATAGGTTTCTCGTTTTCTAAGACACATCAGTATCATTCTTTGCAAAATAATTCATTGGGTTTTTTTGTTTTGGTTTTGGTTTTTTTAATGTTTGACTACAACGGTGAGGTTAATTTCTACCCTTCCAAGTACATGAGTGGCAAGGACTCTTAGGAGATAGCTATGTCAAGTAGAGCTGGAAAAGATTCAATAGCACAGAATGACCCAGTTCTATCTATACACTGGAGTTCTTTGTCCATTTCAACTTTAACTTGAAGCAATCAACCAGACTTCTGTCTCCCCTCCTTTGAGAGTTTAACATACTTTTCTCTCAGAAAAAGTTTTCTGATACTAATTCTAAACCTTCCTATCCTTAGGTTCATCTCTTCTCTCTCCACTTTCAAGTGGTATCAATAAACAAAATAGCATACAAAGAACCTAAACTGCCCAAAATGTAATTTATATCACTTTTCATAATATGCTGTGCCAAACAAACAGACAGATGATAAAGACTGTCATAGATGTTTTTAATTTTGTTTACTATTTGTTTGTTCTTTCTATAAGGCCTCATGTAGCATCTGTGGCTGACCTTGAACTAAATTATTCTCACTCTGCTTTCATTTCCCTGATACACCAAAAAACTGGAGAACACAGAACATGGCATCAACTGAACAATTTCTTTTTGCTTCTTGTGGAACATTGACAAGTTGTTGAAATCTCTTACATCAGACAAATGGGCTTCATTATGCAAGAGACTGCTTCATGAGTACAAACCTTTTGGGATGACAAAAAACCCACTGAATTCTCCACTTTCCACCAAAGCTGCCAGCAATTTCCTGGTCTTGGCAGACTTACTAACATAATTCTGTTAGTGAAGGCAGCAACTCTAAGCCCAGGTCCAGTTGCTGCCAGTCTGCCACACATAGAAAACAAATCTCAGCTTTCCACATCTGATCATTGTTTGAAGGGCCATTTAAAAGCTTACATTTGGGAGTATTTCTTTCTATAATCAGAACATTTAATCCTATTGATATCCAACTCATTCTGAAAGAGAAACAAGTTTATGGCAAAGTCACTTCAAATTAAACTGTTGTGTTATTTCATTTCTTAGGTGAAAAATGAGGTCCTGATCCTAAAAGATGTCAATCATCCTCAGAATGGAGCACTCAAAACACATTACTGAAAATACTTAGCACCTTCCAGGTTAGAGACCTTAATGCTATTAAAAGTGTTTTTACTTGCCACACATACAGTAATATGTGTGCTTTAACCAGTCTTAGACTTTCCAGGAAAATATTCAGTACAGATTTACAGTGATTTATAATGAATAAATTACCGTGTTCAGCTTATATTACAAAACTCCTGTCAGTGAGTGAGGTTGGAGATGGAGACCATGGCAAAGACAGATCTCTGAACACAGTTTCCCACCTAGAGCCATCACCTTTAACATATAAATAGTGTTGTTTGAGTGGTCAGATAGTTCTGATATACATAGAGATATCAATGAATTTTTTTTATAAAGTTGTGAATATCAGAAGACAAGAAGAGAATATTAATTTCCAAGAAGAAATGTAAAATTAGAGAGAAAAGGTCCTTTTTTTTTTTTTCCTATAGAAAACCACTTGATAGTTTGGTTTGATTTTTATTCCCTGAGCGAAGCTACAGTATATCCATTTGCTTTAAGAAAAAGTTATCTTTCGCTTTTCAAGGAAGTGGTACAACTCTCTGGGAATGATCTCTTTATGTAGAGGTCAATGAATATGGCGACTGGCCTAAACTTAACCCACTGATTTTATAGACAGCTCATGGCTTTTCTCTCTGAAGAAGGCATGCTAAATTTTGTTTCTTGTTTCTCTCAGAACACGGGAGGCATGTCTCTAAATCCATACTTGATGCACTGCTCTTGGTTATACTGTGTGTAGATAAGCGCTCTGATGTGAATCAGTTGTTCACTAACTGGATTTAAAATCATTGTCATATCATAAGATATACAGCACCTAAAGACATTGATAGCTAAAGACAGAAGAGAACAGAAAGAGTTCCAGAACTAAAAATAAATCCTGAAACTTCTCTGGTAACAGGAAACTTAGTGGAACAGGCTAAGAAGACATACAGTGTCTGTAGAAAGAGAATGGCCTGGAATAAAAATGCAAGATAAATATTTATAATATCATGGAAAACCTAATTGTAAGGGAATTGAGTTAGTACTTTAACAAGTCTGACAAGATTAATTTTTTCCCTGAATTAAAAATGTGTTGCTACAGAGGGTTAGGTAGCTTTCCAAATGTGTGCAAAAGTGCAAGCAACAAACAGGAGGAGTTTGAATATAAAAGACAAGTGCATTAACTAAGCATCTTCCAACCTCTTGTGTTTTGTAGAAGTTTTTTGTTGTTTGTTTATTTGTTGTGTTTGTTTGTTTGTTTGTTTGCTTGTTCTGTCATGGATGAAAGAAAAAGGCCAGTTCAGATTGTTTAAAGATCAGTGAATGAGGTCATCAAGGAATATTGTCAACTATTTGGCTGAAGGATCTCAAATGTTTAATTCATTTGGGCTCAAGATTTGAAGAAGGATTTTTCGGCAGTTTTTCTAATACATTGGAATTTTTTTCTGGATTTTCTGCATCCAAAACTGTCAAATAAACCTCACCTTTCTTCTTTTTACCCATCTGAAACACACACAGAGAAATGAAGATGGAAAATAAAGGTCGAGATACACATAACATTTTGGGCTTTATACGTTGTAAAATACTTCTATCTAAATGCAGATTTCGAGAAAAACATCCTAGAACATTTACATCCACCATGCAAATCCATGCTGTATGGAGAATTTCCAGTCAGAGGGTTTTTTTTTTAAATTGAGCGAGGCTTACATTTTATTTTGATTTGAGTATATAAGAGACCTGAGAAATGTCCTCTTCTTTAGTTTCCATGGCTCAAGGTCACTGTAGCCAGTGTTAAGCTTTCTTGTAATAGTTATGACTTATATGTTGGCTTAAATAGAAATTAGTCCAGTTCTTAACATGGCGATGAATTTGTTTTCATACCTGCTACCACATTTGAAAGCAGAAGTATCAGTCATAGAAAAAAATCTGTAAAGAAATAACCAGCCGAAATCATAATTGTCAGAACTACATTGACTTCAAAGCACTTAGACAGGGTTAAGAAACATTTTAGCTCATTTTATTATTTAGCATTAGTGGTGCAGTACTCTATTTCAGCATAAGAAGCTGGAGGAGCAATACCAGAACACCTGTCAGTTTGTGAAACTACTGGACTTCCCAATGTGCTCATTTGCATGGTAATACTTACAGTGCCTTTCCTGCTGGTACCTCTTACAGGTTACTTCAACTAGCAATCACTCCTTGGTGTTTTCTGCAAGCATGACTTATGTTTCCAAACTTTCCTTGCCTTTTAATTCCTAAGATTTCATTCAAGATAATGTTTAGGGGTTTGGGCACCATTCATGGCACTGGAGTCTCCTGGAATCTATTTACTTTGACAGCTGTGATCTATTTGCTGGCTTCAGTTATTTTGTAAAATGATATAAATATCTGCAACAAAAAGACCTCTCATCTGCAAATCAGGACAGCAACATTCTAGTATTGAATACCCAGTTGGACTTCTCAAGTAGCTGCAAGAAAAAAATGGGGGGCACTGAACATACTGAAATATTTATGCTGAAGGATTGAAACACTTTTAAAACTACCTTAAAATCTCCTTGAATCTTGATTTAAAGAAAACTGTAAACAGTTTACAAGTAAATTATCTCACTCTGTTAGAAAATGTCAGATGTAAACAGGCCAAGCAAAAGCAACATCTAGGAGAAATACCTGTGGGCTGAGGTACAGTATACTGTCAAGTTAGAGAAATCAACTGCAAGTCATAGATAAAGGTTTTGATTTTTAATAAAGTTTGGATAATGGTCTGAAAAATCCCTGCGAAATTGATAAAGATTGACTCCCTCATAGTGCTCCCTCATAGTAATCACTAGAACTTTGATCTAACACTATCAGCTCCTGCTGAAGTGCCCCCAAAAACCTTCATATTTTCACAAATTGTATGTCCAAGTAAGATTCACAGAAAGACACTGAATGTTCCCAGAAAAAAAAAAACAACTATATGAAAAAAAATAATTTATCTTGAATGGCTGAAACTTTCAAGCCCAGATTTAACAAAGCACTTAAACATGACTTCACTATGGCATAAACATATGCTTACATAATTTTTATCAGCATAGGTTTGCAGTAGATTGCAATATTCTCCTTCAAACATCTCAAATAAGAGAAACAATTTTAATAATTTCCTTTTTCTTTTTCTCCTCTGCTTCTTTAATTAGAGGTTCTGTGACTCTGCAACCAGTACAGCTGGTGGTACTGCAGCAATATAATATGAAATCCATGCCCAATTGGACACGATAACTTGACAATTTTGCTTTGAGTGTGAAAGTGTTCATACAGCTCTACCATCTAACACCACTGACACTCGCTTATTCTATCTCACACTGCAGCTGTTTGCATGCTGTTTCTTCTCAGCTTCACTGCTGTTCTCTACTTTCTGACTAGCAAACTGGTGTTGGACCCAACTGCCACTTGAATGCTTTTCCCTTCCCTCTGCCTGCAACAAAGATGGCACAACCCAGTGACTTGCTCCCAGTCTCAAATTTAGTATATAAGTCTGAAAAATCCCAGTCTGATTCTATCTGTAACTAAATGGAAGTGATAGAGCGAGCTTCATCCCTGGCACTTTTTGCAACTGCTTCTGAAGATGAAGGGAGCATCATGCTGTAGCTGAGAGCAACGCTTGTCCCTCACTGTTTAATAAATGTGTCTGATCTGATACAACCTCTGAGGAACTGGCCCTCTTTATGGCTTTATTGATAGACTAATATCCCAGATGGACAGACAGACAAAGTCATTATTCTGAAAACTAAACAGTTTCTTCTCACAGCACTATGGGCGTTTTTTGGGCTAACTACATGAAAATGCTGTCAAATTCCATGTGAGGGAGTGTGGGCATTACTTCAATATTTGCAGTAGAGAATTCACTACCTATAGAGATTATACCTATTCTGCTTCTGAAAACTGAGAATCAGGAAAATACATTCTGTTTTCCTTTTGGACCCTCTGCAGTGTGCACAAGCAGTTATTTTTTAAATGACACTCACCAACTGTTGTCTTAATATTTCCACCTCCAGTCCATTTCTGCACAATGCATGCACATGTACACACGTACACACACTCCACAGTCCTTGGAATCCACAGTGAGATTTGATTTTGCTTACAGAGGATACTCTGCCATGACTGTCACCAAAGTTATATAATTGGAAGGAAACAATAAAATGACAGATTGCTTGTTCTAAATAATTGGATAGACAGGGTGGCAAACAGTGGGTTATGAAAAATATTCCTCAAAGGATGTCAGACTTCAATAACTCACATAACAAAAAGACACTGATATCTGTCCTCCTGTCACAGTGGAATATATTTAAGATCGAGTTATAATTTTGTACATCAATTTTTAAATCTTTTTTAAGAAATAAGAAGAGAAAAGCCTGAGGATCATTGCTGAATTTCTATTAAAAGAAAATGACACCAAAATACTCAACTGTACATTTAGGGTAAAAAGTTTTCAACCTTTAAATGATGTGAAAATACAAAACTCAATACTATTAATTAGTTTTCAGTCAGTAGGGCACACAGAGACCCTGACTGAAACCACAAGTCTGTTTGCAAGAGTTGCTCTCCACGTATTTTATGAAGGATAGTCTTTTCTTACAGGGGATTTTATTTTATAGACTGTTATGAGGTCAAAGAAAAACAACTGTTTTAGTCCACTCAATTGTGTTGAAAAAAGAGCTTGGAATAATCTGCAGTGTTCTAGCTTCTTTATCAATTAAACTGCACTCAGTAGCTGTCACTGTTTATTTTGTTTATTTTTTGTATATCCTAAAAACTAGGGCTTGTACCATACCTACCAGGATAAAAGATGGCAAGATTGAAAGGAGTGAGTTATTTCCATCATCCAGTTTTGCTGTTTGCATTTTAGAAACAAGCTTCACAGGTTTTCATCTTTGGTGACATCCTTCCAAGAACTGCAGAAAAATCTGCAAACAAACGTCACAATCAAAGGTTGGTCTGCATGGTCTGCATGGTCTGCACCACTATTTGCAGCAATACATCCAGCTGGCCAGTTACTGCCAGTCCTGCGTGGTTCTGGAGACATTCATCTTCCTCACATGGCAGGCTTTTTTTCCTTAGTGATTGCTCCATTATGGATAAGCAGTTGTCCTCAAGTTCATATATATAAAACAAGAGTCACTTAAGTGAAGTCCATAGTCAGAGTTAGAAAATGTGAAATCTGAATTCAGAATTAATTTGCAATTTCTATGTCATTTTACCTGAATCACAAACCTGTAGGAATATATGCAAATACATCTACTGACATCAGTATTATCCAGAACAGTCCCTACTCTACTCTCTGTGTGTCATTTTTTACTAAAACAAGATTACTTATTCACCAGAAAAACATGTTATTTTAGTACATCAGTGAATTCTAGTGTTGTCTCTAGAATATTACTCTTCTTCTATTGAAAATGCTATGGGAACCAGGCCTTAGGACACTGGTTCTGTTCTTAATATTTTCTGTAACTGTACAGTCTTACATGACATTCATTTCTGTGGTAAATGAGCACTGGCAGTGTAGAATGTTTCTCTCTCATCTCTCTCTCCCACACACTTACTCCTTGAGTGAATCTAACTTGAGTTGAAACTCTGATATGGCCAAAGATTATAGCATTTCTTGTAAGCAGCTGCTTCATATGAAGTTTTATATTTATATATATATATATATATATATATAGTTTCATTTTGTGCTGTGATGTTGGATTATCTCTAAGCATGTACATGCTGGTTTAGTTTTATTTGCAGTACTGCATCTTCTTAATTGAACAAAATCTGATGGAAAATAATGCAAATAACAGTAAAAATGATAGAACACTGATTTTCAAGGTGGGGTCTCAGTGCACAAATGAACCTGTAGTAAGGTTGCAGATTGTCTAGTCAGCAGGTGGGAGCAGAGTTTTCAAAACACACAGAAGATTTCAAGCCTCTGAAAAAAAAATAAAAAATTAAAACAAGTTAATAATAATTTACAAACCAATGAAAGTAAACTTTTATTATACCAGTTCTCACACAAAACCCAGAATCATACAATATCTTAATTTGGAAGTGACCCATAGGGATCATGGAGTTCAAGTCCCTGCTCCCCTCAGGACTGCCCAGCACTAACCCGTATGTCTTAGATGACCAGAGAACCACATTTGGGAGACTACGGATTGTCATAATTTTCCTCCTGGATTTAAAAACAGTGGATCTCAGAGCCTCAGTCTATCTGTTTTTTGCTGTTTGGAGATACTAATAAAGGATTTCATTAAGAAAAAGAAACAATTTCATTGAAACCAGCTATTTAAAATATAGGCTATTATCACTGCAAAGCAGCCTTCAGAACAGGACTGGTCTGAAAC
>VXAU01004367.1:55870-98715 GCA_013399695.1 Formicarius rufipectus | reverse complement strand
AAAAAAAAAAAAAAGGAGAACATGTCTCTAGGCAGAAGGTAAGGCTTGAACAGTCTGAACATGTTTAAAATGCTGCTGTGTAGTAGCATGAATGATATAAGGTGGTGGTCCATATGAATTGCTCATCCTTCTACAAATGAAGTGCAGTTGCTGCCAAGATATCATGGTAGTTTGTGTTAACTGCCAACCATAGTTGTCTCCAATAGGTTACAAAAAAACATTCATGTTTAAGATATATTAATGGCACTGCGTTATCTCATAATAAAGTACTTGCAAATATGTGTCATTGCTGAACACCCACATGGCACCCTATTCTAGGGCATATGGTACTGTATGCTTTTACTAGGCAGCAAGTGGACTAATTAGACTGTGCCTTAAATAGGTATTTAGTTTTAAAGGGCTTCATGGTATTTAAGTATACATTTAGTTTAGTGAACAGAAGATACATTTTCCTAACTGGATTCCAGACTAGTAATTCATACTTCTGACCGTATATTTTGGTAAGCATCTCAGAAAAATGAGGTGTTAATTTTTAGAAACAATTATCATCCTGACCTTGATGATTAAGTATGATAATTAAAAGACGTTGTGAGTAATATGTTTTATACCATAAACATTCCTTTCTGATTTACTTACTGAAAAAAAAGTGCCATTTTAGAAAAGGAATGAGTATTTTTTTAACATGATTAGCAAGCCATCTGTTGACATTTCAGTACGGTCTCTTATGAAAGTCCCTAGCTTACTGCTTCAGTTTTAACATAGGAAGAACCCAAAATAGTAATGCCTTTTTCAGTTAAATCAGAATAAGGTGATTTAGAAAGGGCAGATTTGAGAGAATAATAAAATACATAGTTCCTCGAACTCTGCAAAACTTTCATAATGAAGCCTGAAGGCAAGGGGAATTCACCCTGCTTGGATTTTTTTTCTTTTTCTTTT
Source organism: Formicarius rufipectus (assembly GCA_013399695.1). Taxonomy (NCBI): domain Eukaryota; kingdom Metazoa; phylum Chordata; class Aves; order Passeriformes; family Formicariidae; genus Formicarius; species Formicarius rufipectus. Next base: position 97,779 of record VXAU01004367.1, on the reverse strand, counting down.
CTTTTTTTTTNTTTTTTTTTTTTTTTTTTTTTTTTTTTTTAATTGTTGGAAACTGGGCCAGATTCCACAAAAGGTTAGCTGATGCTGGCAGACTTTTCAGCTAACCTCATCAGAGTTTCAAGACCTTTGCTAAGATTCAAAGTTTCGTCCTGGGTGATACTTGGGTGAAACCCATACAAGTGTAGGGTTTGTCTACCTAAAGAAAAAAATTGTATGACAGAGTAGGTAGTTATACTATATATTTCTCTCTTTAGTAAGCACCATACTAAAAGATAGACAAGCGAACTTGAACAAAAAGGTGCTTTATGCTTCTCTTTGAAAATAGAACATTATATCATACATTCAATCTGTGCTGAAAGTTTTCTCATGAAACACATGATAGCCAGGTAGCAATTCACAGCCCTGGCACACACAGACTTCTCCCTAAACTCATGCAGAAGATGAATGAAAAAAGGGTGAAGTTAGCACACCCTTGCTCATCTCTTAATTACAAACCAGTACCCTCCCATTGAAATTAATAAATTCCTCAAACCTGATTCACCACCACAGTAGTCCGCTCATGGAAAAGTGGACAGTCCCTATCAAATTCCTGTCAAAGACAGACTTAGCTGAGCTTTACTTTGAGATTAGGGGTTTATTTCAACTTGATACTCCAAAGGAATATCAATCACAAGAGGTGTATATTGCATCCCATATGCTACCCGTGTTTGCACAAGCCATAAAAAGCAGTTTTATAGGTTCAGCACTTGGTATTAGGAAATAAACTTGGGAAGATCTATCAGAACTGACCCATCTTCTGAAACATTCCAAGTCTACTGCACCCCACCACACAGCAGCAGCTCTCCAGTAATGCAGCTCTTTGTTCTGGGGAAGGAAAAGTTCATCCACAGAACTCAAAGTCCACTGCAGACCTTCGATTAGGAAAGTCTTACCTGTTTCACACTTGCAGAAATAAACATCTTCCAAGGACCCAGAAGACAAAGGCAAATATGGGAGCACGACCCACTTTCAGAGACTTCGAGCCCATCTCTGAAATTGCCCTGATTCTTGTTTAATTTTAAATAAACCTTTTTTTTTTTTTCTTTTTTTTTGGCTTAGGCAGTGTACTAAGTAAACCTTCTTCCATTTCTGAAGTGTTCAGTAGGCTAAATATGCTTCTCAGCAGCCTTTCTCATTTCCTAATATAGTTTATATACAATTTCTCTTCTCCCACATGCTCTCAATCTCCCTTCCCTTCTCCTGTTTCCTATTTATAGGAAGCCACGCAGGAAGGGAAAGGCAGTAACCAACTAGCTCACAACTGGGAAAGGAAAACAAAAAGAGGAACTGGCAGTATTTTTTTTTATTTATTTATTTACTGGTCCTAATTTTTATTATAAGCATCAGTTAAGCAGAGCTTTAGAAAGACACTGTTGACTTCCCTATTGTCTGGGAGACTTTTGCAGATAGGAAATAGCTCCAGGGCTACTCTAATCTCCCCAAGCCACCCAATTAGCATTCGACCCATTGTGAGAAGCCTGTGCATTGAATTTTTAGTCACCTGGGCCTGGTGGACATCTGTGGATGATGAACATTTGCTCGTTCTCACGATACGGGGGTCCTGAACAAGTGGACAGCATATGTAACATAATTTCCAGGCTAAACACTGCAGTTCTTTGCTAATTATTAAAGATGCAGAAGCTTCTTTCTCTCTCCCCCATGTCACTTCCTCTGTCTCTCTCACTTTCTTTATGTCTTTGTTCTGAGCAGCAGCTTCAGCAATGGAAGAACGGCAGTTTAGACACCACAGTGTCTTGCTTGATTGAAGTGGGTTGAGTACAATATCCTTTCATTCTGTTATATTTACAAACCAGAACAGCTGAACTCTACTTCAAAGAGCAGCCAAAACATTTCTTCTGTCACTTCACAGGCACTGTATCTCACCAATGTCTGCTTGTATAAAGTAAGCAATTAAGATTGCATTGAATTCCTTTAAAATACTGATACACCTACTTTGGATTTCAGACTATCTTAGATCCAATCATCTTAAACTAATCAATTCTGTGGTTTCTGTTTGTGGTTTCATTTATACATATGTATATAGATATATGTATATATCTATATATATTTAGATAAATGGATAGATAGATTTTTCTTTAAATAATTAAGTTTGATTTATTTCTGGTCACTTTTGTAATTGAATGTACCTGGGTAGAATGGGATTTAAGAAAATGTTAGACAGACTGGGGCAAAAGGATGAAAGGACTTTGACCCAATGCATCATTTCAGTCATATCCTGCTCTTAATCTTTTCTTCTGTGCTCTTACAAGCAAGAAATATATCCTAAAATATAAAATGAGGTAGACATTAAGGGCTCATTTACAATCCCCACTGCACAACCAACAAAAAAACAAACTTGCCCTTCTTCCCATGTGTGGTTTATTTGTACCGTGACAGCTTGCAGGATTGCAGTGGGGAGTGAGATCAGTCACTGCCTTGTAGGAATGGGGAAAGGACAGGCAGTGGAAGAGCTCTGGGTCCACCCCCCCACCAAAACCACTGTTCTGGTCCCAAACCCAGAGAGAGGCAATGGAGCATTAATCTGGTTGCCACACTTTAGATCCCTGCTGTGATCAGACTGCTGTGTTCACTCTGATCTGGCTTCCACAAGAGCTGTGCAAACTGCTCAATTCCAACCTGATGGAATGGCAGCACCCACATTGTCACCTGAGGAGAGGCACAGCACTGGCATCAAAAGTCCCTGGAGCATGGCTGGAATTTGCCAGTGTGTGCTGCAGCCTTACTCAGTCTTTAAGTCAGTTTATTGCTTAAACCTTTATAACCAGTAGGCCCCTGTCTTAGCATATTCCACATGTTTCAAACCCAGAAGACTGTAAAGAGTGAATTCCACTGAACTCCTTTTAATGTGGTCTTTTGGCTGTGGTCAGAAGTAATGTACTTCATTTAGAAAATGTTTTAAATGCTTTCCATGTTCATTATGAAATAATAATGTCATCTGATTAAAAAGCCATATCAAAGCTGAAGGAGTGGGGAGCAGAGCTTTCTCCAAATAATGTTTCAATTATATTTGAAATGCTATCAATAAGAGAAAAGACATGACCCATGCACAGAGATTTTCCTCTCAGCCTGATCCCTCGCTGAGCCTGCAGGCATTTTCCAGAAAACCTTGCTTCTCTCAGAGCAGTCTGTGTATGAGTGTTTGTGGGGCTGTAGGTGCAGAGGGAGAGGTTAAACTGAACAGCAGCTTAGCCAGACACTGAGCTCCTTTGAGGTATTTAGATGACCGATCTTGTCTACTTTTTTAAACCTTTTGGGCATTACACAGCATGTTTTATTGTTGAAACAATAACTTTCTAAAGGAAGTGTTACGGAACCCTGCTTTGATCGGTAAAAAAATGTTAGTAGCTGGCTTCAAACCAGCAGGGTCGGTGCAGGCGACTGCGGGCACAATTACCACTGCTCCTGCAAAAACACAGTGACCATCCCTTACCTCACACTGACCTGCACAAACAATGCATCAATCAGAGAGCAGATCCGACTATGTACTTACTTGTCTGGCTCTCATTGCTGCGCGGCTCTGATCATCACAGTAGTGTGAAACCTTTCCTAATCCACCTACTGTCCCTCCTCTTTTCTCATTCATTTTGACAGTGATAACTGCTTGAGCCTTTCCTGTCATCATTTGCCCTTGACTTTTTGGAAGAGTTTGGAGATCTTTCAAAGGCTTGGCCTGTTGTCAGCATCAGACTGTGGCAAGGAAATGAATGGTAACAACATACAGAGAAGTCTGTGTTGTGGAACATCCTCTACAATGAATTAATCTACTCTGCCTGAAAATTAACAATCCTGAAGCTTTCTAGGAGCATAAGCATTTCTGAAAACACACATGATATTGAATGGACTTCAAAAACATATCTAGGACCTAATCACCAAGCAATGAATTCTGTTTGTCTGGAAATTATTACAGTTTATTAAAATATTTTCCTTTGTGGTATATCATACAATCCCATAAGTCCATCTCAGTTTAGAGTTTTTACCTCTTTTTTTTTTTTTTTTTTTAAGATGACATTGCAGGTTATTGCTGTTTGATGCAGTTGGAGTTGGCGTTTTAAAATATTCATTTCAGATCAGAAGTGATGTATTTGCTTGAGACGTGAGTGGTTTATAACTGCCAGCATTGACTTTAAATTTAATGACACAAAGAATGTCACGTACATGTGACACAGTCATCATTCCCTTCATTGTAATGCAACTTTGTGGCACAGACGACATCATTTGTATGCAAGTTTCCATGCAAATAATGTCATTTGAATCCTTTTAACAGGAGATAATGACACAAAATTCCAGGAGAACAGGGAACAGGCCATGAAATAAGGACTTTCAAGTGACAAATGGCAAGTTACCTTCCTTATTTACATTTCTCTAATTTTTCTCCTTTTTCTTCTTGCTCGAGGCCAGTTGCACCCAAAGGAATGGTCAGGAAGAAAATTAGAGCTACAAACACCTTCATGTCCCCACTAACACATAGTCTGGATAGGGGGGCACTCCCAGTGGGCTGCACTCAAAAGTTACCCTGATAGTTTTATCCCATTCAAAGTTTAAAAGGGAAAAAAAAAAAAAAAGAAAAGAAAAGAAAAAAAATCCCAAACCTTTTCACCTTTCACAAAAGAAACGTCATTACCTTTTACCAATACAAGCACACACCCATGATCTCAGCCCACCTGGCAGAGCTGGTAAGTATCTAAACATTCATCTAGTCCTCCCTCTCTGTCCTGTCTTTATCTCATCCTCCACAGCTCACTCAGATTTCTGGGACTTCTCTAATATCTCATCCTCCATACTACACCAAGGTCCTGATGCTAACCCTGGTACTGTTTTGTCCTGCCATATTCCTGCTGTGGGGAATGGAAGGCTTGACTCCTCCAGGCAGGTTTTTCCTGGTCACCTTGCAAAGCACGTATCAATAAATAATGACAATGTCCTGAACTCCTCAGACCAACGTTGAGAAGCAGAGCTCTCTGCACCTTCATGCTAGGACTGCTGCACAACAGGGCCTTTTGGATAGACTACATTCAGTTAGTTCTTGTTTATTGATTAAAACTTGTCTATTTCTGAGAGAACTGAAGTGCATCATTAGCTGAATAAAAATATAACACGTAAAAGTGTGACATTTTTTTCTTTCCTTTGTAATTTTGCCATCTTTAAACACAGTGGTTCTTAGCTAATACTGGTGAACAGAAGCATTATTTTGGGATTTTTCTCCACTTCCCTTCCTCTTTAATGTATGCACACATATCTTTCTATCCTTAGAGATCTTTTGATCAGAAGACTGGCTATGTTGCCTCTCTTCACTCTGCATCCTGAGTTGATATTTGACACAAGGAATCAAGTCACTGTGCCCCTTAACAATGTTTTAAGGAGTGCTTGATGTGTCACTGACTACAACAGAAGATGAGTCTGTTCCTTTGGTCCAGAGCTGCATGTTTAAATGCTCCTCTCTTCTAAGGTTACTTATATTGTCCATAAGGAGCCACATCAGGGGCTTGACATAGCATGTCTCAATATCAAATTTGCATAGCTTTCTGACACAAAAGGTAGGTTTCCCTATGGAAAGTGAAGAGGTCAGAGGATTGCATGGGAAAGGCCATCATTCATGAAAATGTGTTTGTTATGTCATGTTTTTCACAGCTTTAGGATCCAGAACTTCAAATGTTGTGATAAGCAGCCCTATTGAGGTAAAAAGACTAGGGTCAGCACTGTCTCTTTGCAGGATGAGATAACAAAATACTTTTGTCAAAGCAGTACAAATATGTTTCCAAACTAGAAGCTATTTTGAGTGTTTACCAGTTGCTATTTTTGCTGAACTTTTCACATCTCTGCAAGAATCGTCTCATGTTGTCTGCACTGTTTGGATGGTTACCTGCATAGCACTCACCACACTGCTGGGTAACTGGTTCTCACTCCTGCTCACATGGCACCACCTGCATGTGGGAAGAGGCAGCCCATGCAGTGCCACTGCTCAGGTATCTGTAACTTTCAAAACAACAAGCACCGCTCGGGAACACAGTGCCAAGCATAAGAGACCAGCCTTTGATTACTTGTGACAAGGTTCATCTCAGGATGCAGGGTGAAGGACGGGCAACACACTGTTGGTGAAGGAATGGCTGCAGTACACTGTGATTGGGCTGATGGAGGCTTCCAGATTTTTCACCACATGTGTTAAAGTGAAATAGGATGTCCGTAGTACTGGGCAGAAGAGAAAGGAGGAACAACCCAACAGTACTTGATCTTGCTGCATTAAACTGCTATCTGCTTGCAAGATGTACAGCACATTTGCCTTCCAATGTGCCCCAAGCCCCAAATATCCAATGTGGAAACCTGGCAGGATTGTCATGGATCTCTTTAGTATATTAATTTAGATTTTATTCCTGGGGAGGTCATGGATAGATATAATGAAGAGCTAAGGTTGCAACTTTAAAATATCTCAGGCACAGTAAAGACCCCATAAGCACAATCAGCTTTAAACTGAAAGCATATGAAATGCACAGATTATAAGGCAGAACAGTGTATTTCCAATTTTAGCCTGTAGCACTGGGGCAAGTGATGTAAATTTTGAAATCTGTGTAACCTGTGCAACACATCCATTTTCGCTGTGGATGATACCAGCTCAGAGCAGCTCATATATACCAAACTATGGTAGCGTGAGTCAAGCTGATCCTTAACCTACAAGTCTAGGACCTTCCCCAGCTGCTGCCTGCGCCAGCCTGTATGCATAGGTTTCTCACCAAAATGCAATTAAAAGTGCCCTTTCTGAGGTCCATATGAAAGAGAGATATATGCTGCCTCTCAATTTTTTCCAGACTTTAGGGTCAGACAGTGACCAGACACGCAAATAACAGTCAAATTATACAGGAAGTTGTCAAAAGGGTCCTAGCACAGGCAGAAAGGACTTTTGACCTTCCTGGATGTCAAAGGTCTGGTTCAAGTTTCTTTATAGTAATCTGTAGCTATGGCAATCAAAACAGACCCTTTGAGTGAATCAGTTTGTAGATTTTGCTTTGAAAGTTTCTTTGGCTTTCATATTTGAATTGAATTTTAATTAAAAAAATTGCTTAAAGCTATAACCCAAGAAAGACTTTATTTACAATAGAAAAAGAACTGAGGCTGACAGCTGTAAGGGTGGGCTCAGGAAAAAAAAAAAAAAAAAAAGGAAAAAAGGACAAAGGGAAAGCACAATGATGCCTCCCCATAGCAGATTTAGATAGAAGTTTCTTTTTATTCTGCCTCTTCCTCCCCTTCTCCCTCTCCCCAACCACTTAGGGAAGAGGTTACCTGCCTTACACTTTCATAGACCCTAAAAATATTTTCAGAGATGTAAGTAGCCTGTGAGAAAATCAGTAGGATGTGCTGACAATGTCTTCAAAGTCAGACAGAAAAAGAGAAGGCTAAAGGCAAAATAAAATGGCTTGCAAAGAGCAGAAAAGAGGTTTTTTTCCTTCTCCTTCATGACCACTTGTCATTATAGGACCATTCTTTTTTTTCTGTTGTTTTTGTAGCAGTAGTCGTTGTCTTGCAGATTCATTAATGCAAGCATAGGAGAAGATTAAAAGAGTTTAGATTATGACACAACTATCGATATTGGTGCCTGACAGCAATATTAGCACCTCATTGATATAAATGCTGAGCATAGGTGATTTTAAAGGTATGACTGATTAAAGCAACATAAATAGTGGTCTTGGCACTAATGCTGTCAAGAATAAATCTGGGACCTTGACAGAATTGTGTGAACCCACCCTCTGACTGGTCTGAAACCCTCCTTTTATGCCTCTTTGCAAACATGCCTGTCACCTCTTTTTTTCACCATTGTTTTTAACTGAGGGCAGCAAAAAAGTTTTTGTTTTGGGTTTGCTTTGGGATTTTGTGTGTATGTGTGGGGGAGTTGTTGTTTGATTTTGTTTCTTGGGGTTTTTTTTGCTTTCATTTAGATTTTGGGGGATTTGTTTTGGTTTTTTGTGTCTTTGTTTGTTTTTCTCTTTTAAATGTATAGTATCAGAAGATTGTCCTTTGCTACCTCCTATTTCTTGCTTGGTGACTTTTGCTTCTTTAAGAAAAAGAAAACTGGTGGTAAATATTCTCAGGGTTGCCAAGTCCATGCTGGAGAAAGCCTATGAAAAGAAATTTGATGTTGCAATGTTTTGTAATCAAAAAAATGTTCATTATTATGCTACTGAATGTCCTTTTTTATGCTAGATGTCTTTCTTTTTCCTCCTTGAAAACTCCCTGCTGATGGCTAGCTGCACGTGAAGATAGTACAGATGGCCTGTGTTCAGTGCATCACATCCTTGACCCATTAAACATTTTGAGTGCATGTAAACCCTCTCTGCAGAATCTGTAACAGTTGGTCTCAGGTGTATATCAGGATTGTTTTCCATAAATTTCCAACAAAAAAGTTTAGGAATTTGCAGCACAGAATACACCCAGATTTCCCTCCACAGAGTTTCCTGCCCTCCAGACAAGAGAAGCTCAAGTGCACAGAGGGAGCATCAGTGAGTGCAAGTGGGGATGGCAGGGAAGGTGTCCTTGCTTCATAGCTTAGACTCAATTATTACTTGATGAGTGTTGGGTGAAATCTGTGCCCAAGACCAGAGGTATCCACAGTACATATCATATACTGATATGGAAGGAAAGCATTCAGCATCCAGGTGGCAATAACATTCCACCCATTTGATCTAGGAGACCTGGCCAGATGAGGTTCTGTTGAGTAGGGGAGAGATGTTTTGAGCCAGAGGTAGATTTGGGCCAGAGACAGCCATGACGAAAGAGAAAGGTGTTGCTCTTGTGCTCTTTTACACCTCAGTAGATCCAGAAACAGACACCCCCAGTGTCACCTATCACACACCTGAGCTGATAATACAGGAGTGGAGGTTAGGAGGGTAGTTTTCTATGAAATTGTCATCCAAAGCTGTCCAAAAGTATATTATAACTGGGCATGTTCTTTATTTCCCATTGCTTTTAAGATTGGGTTATGGTCCTACTGTTTATCACATTCACCCTCCAAAGATAGCCAAACAATTGAATCAGACACCTAGATTGCAACAAATACTAGAAACTGCAATATCCGTACACCATGTGGCACAGAGGAAATGATATTCCAGAGATCACTAGTCCAAATAAGAGAGGAAACATTGTCTTAAAGTAACATATATACACACTGGATCCTTTGTAGTGCAAACATGCCATTGAGGATCTAAACGTGTTCTTTTCTGTTCCATTTAAAGACCATGAATTTTCCACTTACACTTTACAATATATTTTGACTGAGGCTCTCCTGATAACCTCACAATTGCAAGTGAAATTGCATTCCCCACACACCCTGAAACAGTTGCAGTTACTCCTTTTTTTGCATATAGAGGACTGGCTCCTGACCTCCATTATGCCACAGTGTTTTAATTATTTTAGTGGAGTGTTTATTATTTTAATGGACCTGTTAGCACTTTAGAATCTTGGACTCTGATGAGGCAAAGGGGAAAATACTTTTCCCATTACACTTCCCCCATTAAAATGGAGTACTATGTCTATGTTCCAACTAAATAGTCTTAGAAGACATCATCCCAAACTGCCAGGGGAAGATAGGAAGGGTAGAAAAAAAAAATAAGAGAAAATAACTGTGCAAAACACATACATCAGAATTAGCCAAAATTTCTAGATATTGTTCATGAAAAGAAAGGAAGACTAGGAGTACACCATGATTGCCACACTCCTTTTCATGCTCCCATCAGTCCAATATACTCTTCCATTACAGAACTCACTAGGGACACTCTAGATTCACATTCAGATCTCCTTTGTTCCTGATATGGTGCACTGACTTTAATCTAAATCTCTTCCACTTTTGTGAATAATCACTGAGTTACAGGTCATTGTAGGGAAAATCTAAAATCTTCTTCCCACTAATTCTATCTTAGTGGAGTGAAACCTTTTTAGCCAATCAGGGCTCTGAGAGGTAGCAAAGGGGAGAATATTGAAGAAATCCTAACCAGCTCTACTTTCAAAGTTTGAGATTTAAATACCCCTCCAAACACAACACGATTCAAATCTAACAGTCAAAGGATATTCACTACAAATCATGGGAAATCACACTAAAAAAAAATGATCAGTGGGTGAACCTTTAAATTTGGTTCAAAAGCCCAGATCTGTGTGTTTTAAAACACTTCATGTTTGGTTAGATGTCACTGAACAGCAAAAACAGAAAACTTAAAATATAACACACGAGTAGTTCAACTATGTGACTCTGTTTCTTGACTCAATTAGTTAATTTCTGCTTGTATTTAAACATTTTCTGGTTTCCAGTGCAATCAAGACATGGCCTGATGCTTTTCAGACTCTCTTTATTGCCTTTTTTTTCCATATCACAGTGAATGAGAGATTAGCAGGAGCTAGCTTCAGTTGATGTACATGAATTGCATCTTGGTAGCTTTAGACTAAGAGAATACCCAGAGCTCTTATGTTTCTTCCCCTTTTAGTTTTCTCATGTTGTCAAATTTTAGGAGTAAGTTAAATGTTGCATGCTGTGATTTTAATAACTGATGGTAGCAAGGTGATAAAAGCTATATGGATAGAAATTCACTATAGTTGTCCTTTTTTCTACTCAGTTCTTCTGAGTCGAGTCATACAGTCCCAACCTTTTTGTCATTGCAGTAAGTTGACTGTAATTGGTGAATAGGAAGGATGGAACCTGTTCTAGACCAGGAAGAAAGTTTTTTAAAAATATTTCTTTTTTTTTGTTTTGGTGGGGTGTTATTGTTTGTTTTTGTTTGGGTTTTTCTTTGTTTGTTTGTTTCATGTATAGTGGCTAATTACAGTTTTGGCAGTCAGCTTGTGGTGGGACAGACCTTATTTAAAGTGCCCCAAACAGTCTTTCACTAATCAAACAGTAATCAGTTTTAAAGGAAATATTTTTCCTCCTTGTGCCAAAACATGAAATTGGTCTTATTCAGCTAATCAGGGGTACAAAAAAGTGCTTGGCCTGGTGGATTTGTCTGCTTCTGTTTTGCAGAAGGAGAGCTGTCAAGTACAACCTAGACTGCTAAAACTGTAAGAATCGTCCTTTGAAAGGTTGGTTAAACCCAAACACTCACTGATTAATGTCAGAGAGAGATCTGAATTCCCCAGAGTACTAATTTTGCAGCTTGAGGAGTAGAGGTGGTGCTGTGTGTAGTTCCTGTAAAGTGGAGGAGAATGAGAATGCTTTTAATTTCAAACTTAAGTGAGAACTTAGAATCAGAAATGCTTGCCTCTTTGTTAACCTTTATGACAAAAATGTACAATTTGCATTGAGAAAGAGTGTGTATAGCTTGCAAGTTCCCAACCATCTGATTTCAGCAAAATAAGCAAGTAGGGCACTATTTAAAATAAAATCTCGAGTCAGTGTTTTAATTTGAATCCTGAGAAAAGCATGTCAGGCACCTTGCAGCCTTCTTGGTCTGTTTGATGCTCCAAGTGTACAGCAGGATTCATTTATAGAGAGGTGTCATGTGAAAACCAGTCTGGTAGACAGACATTAAACTGAGGGTTTTCTGGCAGTGCTGCAATTCTTTCTACAGTTGATTTTACCCTCTCAGGTTTTTTTTTATAAATAACTGTTAATAGAAGGCTGAACACTGATAGCAAAATTTTCAGTGTAGGCCTGATTCTGCATAAGTTCTTTCTGTGATGTTTCAGGAAAAATTTAAATCCCACTGAAGTCAGAAAAAACTGAATTTTCTGGGTGAAAGATCAGTTAATCTGACTTTCTCACAGCATAAGTTTATCTGTACAGGTCTCCAAATTCAGTGCCTCTCTCTGTTCATCTACCATTCTATAACACTCCATTATATAGAATCTAAATGTATTTTTAATGTCTTCTAGCACATCTCAGACTTACTTTATTTTTCATTTTTTTCTCCATCTTCATGATTTTTTTCCTCCCAACTCTTAACAGCAGTGAGATCTCTACTGTCCAAGACTCTCATAGGAGGCTCTTGGTTACAATCTCAGTGCAGTAACTTTGTAAGTCACTTAAATATATCTGTTAAACCATCAGAGAGGTCTGACCTTCCCCACTTAAAAGGAATGTACTTTTGATCAGTTCTCCTTGTTTCAGTCAGAAATTTAAAACTATGGTGATGAATGTATCTTTTTGAGGAAAAGCAGTAAGGAGTTACAGAAGCTGTAACTGCCAGGGAAAGAGAAGGGGAAAGATTTATATTTAACAATCAATTGATTAAATTTAATGTTTGCAGTAGCTAGAACTGAAGAAATACACTTCAGTTCCTCTCCATGCTGGTGTAGATGTTTCTTCTTGTTAAGAGCTTGCCAAGAAAGTTAAAGTAAATCACTAAAAAGATTAAGTAAAAACACAGTAGTATAACATGTTAATCTCCTGTGAGGATGCTTTTATTCAGAAGTAGTGTGTGTTTGCCTCAGCTTCATCCTGAAGCTATGCTATCTTACCCAAACACCCTTGTGGCAAGGAACCAGCTGTCTAGATATTGTTGAAGAAACTGCAAGTATTGGCGAGCTAGCCTGAAGAATGTCAAAGTTTTGTACAAGTCTGGATTAAATCACATTATAACAATTTAAAAGTGCAAAATATGGAGATCTAGGACACTATGGAGTAGTTCATCTTCCCAGAGTGATTTTACTCGTGCTGAAACAGATCTCTCACTTTTGCTGATGGTGGTGTAGAATATTGGGGGGGGGCGGGTGGAAACCAAACAATTTCTATGTTGATCTTTCTCTCTTTTTATATTGAAAAAAATCATTTCCTACAGAAACAATATTTCTAGTTGCTCAAACTTTCTTTTCTGTGAAGAAGACATTCACTACCTTAGCTTTTCTTCTGACTACCTCCCTATTCTGTCTCCTATTCCTTCCAGTTCTCCTCTGCTCTTTTTCTCTACTGTTTCTTTCCCTCCTACCTACAGTTCCTGGTCAAGGTGCATTTACTCAACACTATAACACAATGATAAGAAGTGAGCTATTGCTTCAGTTTGATTTTTTTAATGTTTCCAGAATATATTAGCAGACATCGAACCTTTGCTTACTGAGGGCAATGTTTACTTATTCCAGCTCACAGACAATGGGATCAATGCATTTCAGGAACCACTATATGTAGACACATGTTTTGTGTGTGACAAGGTCAGAAAAAATATGAGGAAGAAGTGAGGTGTCCTTTTAGCAGTCCCATGCCTAAGGGAATTTCACTTAGGTCACCACTCCTATTTTTCACTCAACCGTGAAGTATCTATGAGCAGGGAGTCTTTGTTTGATGTCTGGCCAAATGGCCAGAAACTGATCTTTAAAACCATTGTCCTTGAGATCATTTGCTCAGATTTCCTTGGAAGAAATCTCATCAAACGCAAGGAGCAGAAAGGTGAGCAGGAAATTCCTAGTCACCTCTCGAACTCCAGTTTCATATGACATCTGTATCCTATGCGATCACTGGTTTATTGGGTCATGTGCGGTCAGTGAAACCATTGGAAAGCATCCTTTTATTTAATAATGTTCTGGTTTGGGCATTTCTGTTTGTTTACCACAATGGATCTCTTCCTGAATGTTCCCACACCCTTATGCCTACCTTGCTTGTTTTCAGGGGCCATCAGGTTGGCTGGTCACTCAGGACCTTGTGGTATGTATCCTGCTGTCCTCCTGGAGGCAGCAGGGAGAGGGCAGAAACATTGGAAATGATTGCATCTCCCTCTGATGTCATGTCATTGTAAATGGAGTAGGATGAATAATGAGTGAATCTCTACATGTCAGACAAGTAAGCAGAGGATATATGGCGTGACAGGCATGTGAACACATAACAACTGGAGGACCAGGGTTCCTATTAGTTGCACAGAATCACAAACTCATTCGGATTGGAAAAGACCTCTGAGATCATTGAGTCCAATATTTAATTGATTACTCCCTCATCAAGTAGACCATGGCACTAAGTGCCAAATCTATGCATCAATTGAACAGGTCCGGGGATGGTGACTCCACCACATCCTTGGGCAGTCCATTCCAATATTTAGCAACCCTCTCCATGAAGGCATTCCTCCTGATGTCTTACCTGAATCTCTCCTGATGCTTCTTGAGGCTATGCCCATCTTTCTGTTGCTAGTTGCCTAGGAAAGTGACTGACTCCCACCTGGCAACAACCTCCTTTCAGGTTGTAGAAAGCAATTTGATCACCTCTGAGCTTCCTTTTCTCTAGAATAAACAACCCCAGCCCTCTCTGCTACTTCTCATAGAATTAACTGTCTGAATCCTTCATCAGCTTCATTACCCTTCTTTGGACACACTCCAGCACCTCAATGTCCTTCTCCAAGTGAGCAGCCCGTAATGGACACAGCACTTGAGGTGTGGCCTCATCAGTGCTGAGCACAAAGGGACAAACTCTTCACTGATCCTGCTGACCACATTACTGTTGATATATTTTCCAGCCTGCTCCTAACCTATCTCCATGACAGCCCAAAGGTTACATATTACTGCCGCTGCACAGCTTGTGGCAAAGTTACCAGCACAACTAAGATGATCCTTTGTTCACTAAGAATTACCCATAGTAGGAATTAGAGGGACCACCGTCACCTCTCCTTATGGACTCCAAGTTTGAGAAGAATCACTGAGCCAGGATTTTTTTCCTAAGTGAAGTGTCAGTAAGAGCATGTTATCAAGTTAACCCTTTTACCTTGAACCTTTCATGAAAAATTCAGGCCCTTCACATTTAATATTTATCCACATAACCTCAGTTGTCACTCAGCAAGGGTCATTGCTTCCTATCCATGTCCAATTTAATTTGTTCCTGAATCTTTTCCTCATATCTTTATTAAGTGGCCACCACATGTGATAGAGATGAATATGGCTACTTTTACCATCTCTGTCCCCAACATGGAGATTACTGTGTCAGGCTACTTGGAGTGTGTTTTGTGTGTGCATTCTTTCAGGAATGGTAGACTATGAAATCTAATCTCAATAAAAATACATCTTAAAACTGTCCGTGAACATTTACATGCTATGTGTGGCAGCCTTTGTGTTGCCTGACTGTCATGGCTGTCTGGAAAGTAATTCCTAGAAAATTAGCTCAACAGAGAGAAATTGCTCTGCCTGTTGGATTTACAGATCATTCTTTTTGGTTTAGCAGGAGGAAACTGTACCCAGAAAAGCAGGACAAGATTTGCAGAAGAACACTTCATAGACATTAGAGCATTTTCATTAAGAAATTGGCTAAAGGGATGCAAAAATGACAAAACACTTGTTCTTGCAAAAGCTGCAAAGCTTCTTGATTCTGATGATTCTACATAAGTGAGACCATCTCTTCCCTAGCAGAAGCTTCCCCAGGGACAGAAAGAGTGGTTCAAGTTAGAGCAGCCCCCTACCTTAGTAGAAGCACATATAAACATTGCAAAAGCTTAAGGAAAAACTCAAATTGTTACACTTCTTATTACAGAAAG
Source organism: Formicarius rufipectus (assembly GCA_013399695.1). Classification (NCBI taxonomy): domain Eukaryota; kingdom Metazoa; phylum Chordata; class Aves; order Passeriformes; family Formicariidae; genus Formicarius; species Formicarius rufipectus. Next base: position 82,306 of record VXAU01004367.1, on the reverse strand, counting down.
GCAGCTAACCCAGACTTTTAACCAGCTATTTGCTAAATATCCTTAAAGGTTATATCCTTCAACATTAACTTAACTCCTTAATTAATCACTTTCCAGCTGAATACTTGCACTTGAATGGAAGTGATATGGCAATAATGACTATTAGCAGTCTTTCTGTTGCCAAAGAGCACAACTAGATGAAAAAAAAAAGTTTTTTTTCATAGAATAACAGTGTGGGCAAAGTTGGAAGGGACCACAGTGAAGTCATCTCGTCCAACCTTCCAGCTCAGGCAAGGTCATCCCAGAGCACATGGCACAGAATTGCATCCAGACAGTTCTGGGGTATCTCTGGTGAGGGAGACTTCACAACCTCTCTGGGCAGTTTGTCCCAGTGCGTGGTCAGTTGCACATTAAAGTTCTTCCTCATATTCAAGTGGAACTTCCTGTGCATCAGTTTCTGGCTGTTGCCTCTTGTCCTATTGCTTGGCATCACTGAGCAGAGCCTGGCTCCATCCTCCTGACACTCTCCCTTCAGATACTTGTAGAGGTCTCCTCTCAGTTGTCTCTTCTCAAGGATGAATAGGCACAGCTCTGTCAGTCTTTCCTCACAAGAGACAAACTCCAAGTCCTTAATCATCTTTGTTGCCATCCACTGGACCTGCTCCAGGAGCTCCATGTCACTCTTATGCTGAGGAGTCCAGAACTGCACAGAGTACACAAGATGCAGCCTTAATAAGACTGAGTAGAGAAGTAATATCACCTCTCTAATACCCTTCCTCACATGTTAACCTTTTCAGACCATAGATTTGCCTAGAACCCCACACACAAGTTCCCATGAAACCTTCCTTCAAAACTGAGTGTTAAGTCACTCAACTCTATGGTTGCAGAAGCTCTTAACACTCCTTTGAATAGCCAGTTTTACCATGTGTGAAACAGACAAAGTGAAACCAGTGCTCAGGCAGGGCCCCAGTTTGCAACTGGGTGATGAGCATGGCATTATCTGTGCTATGTGGGCAGTCTCTTTGTCTATCTTTTTGTTTTGTTTTGTTTTGTTTTGTTTTGTTTTGTTTTGTTTTGTTTTTAATGCAAAAAATGTCACTGAATGTTTCCATGACACACTTGTTAATATAAAAATTCTCATAACTGTAGCATGTGATGATGAGCACAAGGCTGCCAGTAAGACCATTATCAGACCATACCATAGGCATGATCTGGTCTAAAAGTTTCTTTTTCCTCCCTAACCTCTCCACATCATGATGTTGACATTGATGTTTACTGTGAATTATTTTACTTTCTCTTTTTTATTTTTTTCTTATTTTTTGGTTTTATTTGTAAAATATTTAAAATTTAAGTTGCGATCTTATGCAGAGAAAAACAAAAGAGTTGATATTCAAGGTACCCATGACTGAAGAGTGATAGCAAGTTGGAAAGGATGGAACCGTGATCTTACGCCCTTGAAGTGACCTTGTGTGGTAACATGGGAACATCCTTACCAGCCTTTCTGTCTAATATCACTAAACATATCTTGTTTACTAAGTATCACTGGTTAGTGAGGTTCATGAAGTTGCAGTCATTCAGATAATTTTCAGTGGGGTAAACTGGATAGGTCCAACACAGAGAGAAGCAAGCTGCAAGATTCCTGGGCTTAGTTATGAGCTACATTCACTAGTCCATTTGAGCAGCTGAGATAGACCATGATAAAAATAGATGAGTCTCCTAGCTTTGCATTGATCTAGATGCTTAAAATTAAAGCTGATATTGTCAGCCATAATGGTCTTTGCTGTATGTTAAGAAAGCGTCATATCTTGAACACCTCCTTAACAATATCCATGAAAGATCCCAATGTGTCTCTACAGTAACCATTTACAATAGATCCACACAAGTGGCCTCACTGAATTGCTCATACCAAGATGAATGTGAATAAGATGTAGTGAAAAAAGAGACATAACCTTGCTGAACCAGACAACAGCTGGCTCAAGTGACAAATATAAACAAAGAAAATACTGCTTTAACCGTTACATGGATTTTTATCCCATACTCTATCCCAGACAGGCTGTGAATGCTCACTGACAGTTCATTGTGGCATTTAAAAGAGAGAAGGCAAAATTGATGAGTAGTAAAGTATACCCAGAACTAGTTTACAGCTGCAATATATCATAACAATGCAGTGAGTTGAAAGCAGGACAGGATTTGCCTTCCCTGCCTGCAGAAAGAAATATCCTCTGAAGATACCACAAGAACCGGTGATTTTGCAGCCTTGCAGTTCTTCCACTTCCGTTTACAGCCAGAAATAGCAAGTGAAGAAGTTCACAAAAAGGCAGAGATGTCAGAGAAAAAAGTTTAATCAAGCTCCCCAAAAAATGATTTGGTTTGATCTACTTTCAAAATATGAAAAAAAATTTTGCACCGAGTCAGACTTTGCATTGTCTGGACTGTTCTTAATTTAATGGAGATGTATGTGAGTGGTATATAGTGAGAAGAGAGATCTTACTGCACTGAAGCATGTTCTCAGAAATAGTTAGCTGTGTAACAGGATCCCTGTAGTAAAGGTTAAGTGTACACTGTATATTATCTTTCTCTCTCTCTCTCTCTCTTTTTTTTTTTTTTTTTTTTTTAAGCAAAAAGAAGAAAGCAAGCAAGAAAAAAAAAAATGTTGTGAAAGTTTAAAAGTATGACCTCCAGAACCAGACATGCTGAGACTGGGCAATATTGAAGACAGAAACAGAAGGGGTTGGATAAAAGGCTTTGTGATATGAATCTCTGTCTCTCCTGCCCTCAGCAGAAAGGCTTAAATATCTCCTTCTTGGACAAACAGATCAATACAAGCTTTTTAACATCTTCAATGAGAGCTCATTAATGCTCTCATGGTGTCCTCTTTTGTGCCCTAGTGACCTGGTGGGAGCCAGAGAAACTGAACTGCAGCTTGGTAATTATCACAGGAATAACACTTTATATCATCTCCTAGAGAAATGTGAATTGTTTTCCTAATTATTCAGGACAGCAGTGAGTGAAAGTGCAAACTAATTGAAAAGACATTATGATTTATTTGAGTATGTGAGATTGGACCTATTAGTTTGGGTTAAATGCTAACCAATAGAATATTTGCTATCTCTTTGAAGAGCTGAATGTTAGGAAAGCACAAGAACAGAAAACTCCATTTCCTACAATCACTTCTTCATTATATGTAGTATATGGATTTTCTTTTGCCACTGAAAGGGATGTCTCCCCTTATAAGTGCTGGTGTCCAGGCTGGGTTCAGGATCTTGAAATCTTTTGAGAATCTAATAGGGGTGGCGTGTAGAGTGATGACTTTTGATAAGATAAATTGTGAAAAAAAGTGGGAGTTTTATATGATATATCAAATAATGGAATTAAAAAAAATTTATTTGATTCAGCATGAGATGGGATTTTATAAGAAAGGTGTCTTGTTTGTTTCATAAGATCAGTTGCATGGTTTGTATACTTTTACATCAGCTTTAGTTTATAATTCATTTCCACATAACAGTTTGAAAATCTCCCATAAAGAAGGGGTAAAAAGAAATTTTCAGTTTTAAATATTTCATTTAAACTTAGGAAAGTACAGCACATGCACAAAAAGAGATTAACAGAGTAAAACATATCTAATGTAAAATATTCTGTGTGGTTACTTACTGCACAGGTGTGACCTGACATCCAAACTGACCTGTTTGATTGAACTTCTGAGTGGCAGGGAAAGAAAAGAGGCACTCAGACATTTTAATGAAGTTGGATCTTCCATAAACACTGAAAATTAGAAAATCAGACCCTCCTCATATGTCTGATTTTGAGCCCTGGAAAACTGTAATACTCAGTATCACTCACTGCTTTTGAAAATTGAAGCCATGTAGTTGAAAATAGTTATTTAATTTATGTAAGAATTTTGCTCTTTCAAGCACCTGTCTCCAGCATCTTCTTACTATCGACAATATAAGCTATCACTACTGTATATTAGCTGGAAAATAACATTGTACTCATAGAACTGGGAAAATTCTTTTTATTTTCATAAATAACATGTAATTTGTGGGGTGACCCAACTCTTAGTCAGGTATGTAATAGCTAATCAAGGTAAAGTGCAAAGATACCAGATCCCACATTTTTTAATTAAAAGAAAAATATAGGGGAAAAAAATAAAAGGTGCAAGGAAAAAAAAAAAAAAGAGAAAAAAAAAAAAAAAAAAAAAAAAAAAAAAAAAAAAAAAAAAAAAAAAGCCCTGATCTATTTTAGTCAGCTTTTATAATTCTGTTTTTAGTGCAAGAATTTAATGATACATATTTTCATCATTTCTCATATTCTGACATATTAATTAAGGATGCTCTAATTCAATTCCTGTGGCACTATTGGCCTATCTTGTAAAAACATTTTCCTGTTTTGGTACAAACACAAAAACGAAGGGGAAGGTAAAAGCAGCACCGCAGTTTGCTGCCTACACGTTGCCATTTCTTGTCATGAAAATAGCAGACTAATTATTCTATAAAGTGATAGATTTCCCCATCTGTACAGTTTTCAGTGGCACTAACACTTAATAAAATATACATGGAAGAACAGCAGTCTCCCAAAGGTTCCTAGGCTGAAGTGTGTCTGTCTCTGTTGGCAAAGCAGCAAAACCAAGGTGAAATGCCTCACACTTACTGTGACTACACATGGACTCTGTCCCATTATACAGTCTTAGAAAACTTTGTATGCAGTAGGTAAGATTTATGGACTCATATGTCTTCTCAGGTCCTGCTTAAAACTCTTAGCAACTAGAATACATCACCTTGGGGCTAAAGTAGACAGCTAAGCTTGGTTTCTATTGTTTTTGTCATAATATATTTAGTTTTTCAGCTACAAGTCCAAACTTATGCAGCTTCAATATGCACAGGGAAATGTCAGCAGTAACTAATGATATAACATTAAGCAGTACACAACCTAAACTCAAATAACTATCAAAAGTCAAAGTTGCCATTCATTACTCAAACATGCCAGTATCTGTAGCTAGTGAGCCTTTCGAAGAATATGTCCAGCATCAACTCCAGACACTTGAGACTATTGCTGAATGGATAAGGTTGCCACAGAAAGTGTGACAGCTGGACCTGTCTCACACCACAAGCCAAGAGCAGAGCCCAAACTCATGCCATCAGCCAGGATTATGCAAGCGATTTGCACCATGAGCACAACCTGAGGATGATGCTCAGACTGGGGTTATGTTTGCCTGGTTCAGGTTGATTTGCAATGAGGAGGCAGGGAAGGGAGTGGTACGCTGCTTTCCCGTTTCAACAATTATCTACCACTATTACTGCTGTGGTACATTCATATTCATGTTGAGTCCAAGTCCAGCCACCTCAAAATGCACTGGGGGATAATGGGAACACCAGTGACTAATAAGGGCTATAGGACAGTCTGGAAACTAAAACCAAAAATACTCTGGCAATCACCAAAGGGGACAACAAGGCTCACATAAACACTGACACATGCACGCAAGGGAGAGAACAGAATAGCCTTGGACTCTTCAGTACTGGCAGGTGAATTAATGTCTGTAGAAGTTGCTCAGACTATCATTAACATATACCTGATAAGTATGGCAGTGGGATCTCAAGGTCTCCACTGTAATCCTGACTTCTCCTTTTAATTCAAAGGAAAGTGTTGTACCTTAAAGTGATGCAGACATGCAACAATCATTTAGCTGTCTCCAGTTCCTGTCGGAGGGACATGAGCTGGTTGTGAATCATTCCCTCAAGAAATCTTGGTAATCTTGACTATTTTTGAATTTCTTAATATATTTTGATTTAAAGCCTAAATTAGACTTAAGCCAGTGATAGTGTGTCTGGAACCACTTTTGAAAATAAATGAGATATGCTGATGCCAAAATGTTGGTAAAAGGGGATTAAGAAGACTAGGCTGCTTTCCACCCCAGTGGCTTTACGTTACTATTAAGAGGGATGGATTAATATCAGATTTCTGGTATCTGGTTCCTCAGTGATACTGCTTAATTATCCAGATAAGTGATCAGAGTCAAAGCATGAGTGACAGTATAAATATAAAGAATATCATCTTATAATTTTTTCCCTTAAAAAACATGTATATTAGTTTCAGTATCATAAAGATACATTTTTAAAGTGCTCATTAAAGTTAAAATTTTAAGTAGTTTTTAGATACTCAATTTTGGTTAGTCATCCTTTAAAAAGTTGCAATATATTTATTCACTGACAGGCACAGAGAAGTGGCTTACACTGAAAGAATTCCAAAAACACTTGTCCCTGCAAAAAGAAGTTTCTCCCACCCCTTCCTCAAAACCCCATGACAATTATTCCATTTTCTTTCTTTTCACTCTCACTACCTTGTTGCAGAGAACTCACCCTTGCTGAAGGGGGTGGGTCACTGAGCTTCCCCTGGCTCACATCAGAGGCTGAAAACATCTGGTCTCCCTGCTCAATCTGTAGAGGGGAGGACCATGAATTCCCAGGTTGCTTCTCAGCCCAGATCTTTATAGCTCTGGTCTCTGTTGGCTGGTAATTTTATCCAGTAACACATTTGATATGTGTAAGTGTGTGAATGCACTTGTGTACTTTCAATGTAGACAAGTACTTGCACTAAATAGGATCTAAGGATGGGAGAAAAAGCTTTGGCACCTATAACTGATTCTAATAGAATCTCCTTGGCTGTGGTATTTTGTCCCTTGCTAAGTCCTTTTTCAAGAGATTGGTGTCAGACATGAGGCAATGATTTTAGCAAAAATTCCTACTGGAAATTTATATGTGAATTGTGCCTGCCCTTTCTAACTTGCCAGCAGGACAGGATTTCCACATATCTTGAAACTGAAAGGTAGAGTGGAAAATTCTGTGCTGGGGGAGAACTATTTCCTTAGTAATGTAGGGGCATGAAAGATACAAGATTTTTGCTGAGGCATTTCCTACATTCTGTAAGTAAGCAGGAAAGAGAACAAACTGTCCATACTCACTAAGCTTTAAAAAAAAAACAAACACAAAAAACAAAAAAAAAAAAACACAAAAAAACCCCACAAAACAAACAAACAACAAAAACCAAAAAAAAAACCCAGAAGAATTGCACTTTAAATCTGTAACTAGAGCACTGTTTGCTGCCCTGAATGGCCAAACTTTTTCAGACATATATATTTTAGACTTCATTAATTTCTAACAAGATTTACGTGTCTGTCTTAAGCACTATAGTACATCATATCCAGATTACAGATAGATTTCATAATACAGTTTTTTCATTTTCTTTTCTTGGTGTACTGCATTTCAGACATTCCAACTACTGCAATGTCTTCAAAGCCCTTTCCTCCAGTTTTATAAGGAGAACTCCAGATAAGACTCTAATGAACTTTTGCATTCCACCTTTGCAAGTGAATAGCAATGCAAAAGGTGCTAACAGAAAGCACTCATACAGGAAACTGCCTCTCTGTTTTTCTTCTTCTTCCTCCTTCTCCAGGTAGAGTGCTCAATCCTGAGGTGGGCTGCAGATAAAAAACAGAACTGAAAGTTGTGGACTTGAAAAATCCGTACATATTGATAGCAACCTAAACTTCACTCATACAGTTCATTCTTGCGCTTCCTTCTGTAGGTGGAGAAATTATTTGACAATGACTCACAAACAGGGAAGAAAGATTCATCATCATGCTGGTTCAAATATGAGTCTGAAGTGGGAGGAGGATTTTTGCTATGGGTCTAACACCTCCATTACTGCAACTGAGGTAAACTAGAGGCTCAAGTGAACATCTTTTCAAGGTTTTGTTTTGTTGTTTTGTTTCTTTTTTCTGTGTGTGTATGTTTTTCATGCTTTTGATGTTAACAGGAAAAAACAATGTGAAATGATCCTTGTGTATTGGACAGGCCAGCATATTGGTAAGTAAACATAAGATGGAATGCAAAACTAAAATAGTTTCTTACAATGTTCTACTTGGGGGGTTTTAAGGAAGAGAAATCTTAGGGTTTCTTCCTTGCAACGTACTTTTCTCCAAGGTTCATCTGACCAAGACTCATCACTTGTCACATGTTCCTTAATCAAATTGATCTGGTCAGCTGTAGTAATAGAGAGGCAAAGAGAAGCCCTCTAAACTGCTGTTATTCAGTGGCAGTCATCTGCGTTAATAATACCATAGCATGGTATTAAAGACTCTTTAGTGTGGAAGGTGACACCTTTTGAAGAAGATATTAGTCTTTGGTCATCCTCTGCCATTTATCCCACTGTGTTCTCTGGAGTGACTGCTCATATGTCATAGCTTAATTGCCGCTAACTGTTATTCTCAGTACCTAACTGTATGCGCTTTTCACATCATATCAATCTACAGTGCATTTTTTTTCCTGTGGATAAAACAATATTATTGTATCTCAAAATATGTAAATTTCAACATTAGAAAAATTGTATGGGAAGTGAAAAAGTCTCTGTTCATTCCCTTCTATGGGTCAGCTATGTTCTTTTTCTGGAACTAAGATGATTTAACCTTGTGAAGAAAATACAGAAACTTTTCTGTTTTCACAGATGCTACAAGGGGTGATGCAGCTGACCAGGACACTTAAGTGCTCACAGTGCATATTCCTCATTCTCAGCAGTAGAAGAGCATAGGATCCCTTGAGGACCTGTCCTCAAATAAAAGACCATATGGCTTTACCACACTCCTGAGTCATCTGCTAATGCCACCCTTGAAAAAAAATGCAATAATAAATAATCAGAAAATTAAATCAGAAAAGCTTTGTCCACAGCAAGATTTCATGTACTTTCTTGGGAATCAGTTGGTACTGCCCATCAGGCAAGAGCGATGGTGAGCTTGGTAAATCTTCCCAACTGCAAAAAAACCTGCTCACATAGCTTAACTTGTAAATAGTGTCCTGTGGACTGCTGGTGATCTCCCATTGGACCATTCAACCTTTCTCAGGCTATTTTAAACTGTGTTGTTTCACCTGAAAATGTCAGACTCTGAAATCATCACTGTCTGCCCTTGCTCCTAAGTTCTTGGAAGTGTTTAGGCTGACCAGAAGGAACCATCAAGCCCTTCAGGGTGTGTCCACTGGGGAGCTCGCATGACACCTCCCAGCTGCACTGTAATCAGTTGCTAGAAGCAACTGAGGTCCACTGCTGTTCTCATCGTGTTAGTGTCCAGGCAAGAGCAGTAGAGGGCAATAGCTGAGGTAACTCGTACTCTCTGTCTTCCTTTCTTCTCAACATGTTGTATTCTAGTTTATTTCCAAGGGAAAAGTGTTGAGATTAAGTAGGGGTTTTCTGTTTGTGGGGAGGGTTGTTTTAGTTTGTTTGGTTTGGGTTTTGGTTTTGTTTTTATTATTTTTGTTTTCTTTGTTTGTTGTTGTTGTTGTTTGGGATTTTTGTTTTGGTTTGGTTTTGGTGTGTTTTTGTTTGTTTGTTTGTTTGTTTGTTTTTTAATTTGGTGAGTGGTTTTGTTTTTGTTTTGAAAATTTGTAAATGTTCCTAATTAGAGATAGATATTGATGCTATCTTTCACCTTTTCCATTATCTCCATGTGAAACCTTTCCATTTGTGCCACTAATGCAAATTTGAGTGGAAGTCAATTCAGGCACGGTGACAAGAATCCGGATCCCACCAGGAAATCAAGCATAGGAAGGAGTCAAAAGTGAAAAGAGATCTGAGAGTCCTTAGTCACCTGTAGGAGTTCTCCATAAGGCTAAATAGGACCTTTCTGTTGTGTATTCCTTGAAATGTAGCCTTCTCCTTCCTAAAGCTCTCACCTTTATTTAATCCACCAGAACCCATAAGAAAGTATAGTCTTCCTAGTCTTTCTGAAACTACCCTACCTTGTAAAGGAAAAACAGACCCAGCTTACAATGCTTCTGTCTCTACATAAACTACATAGTGCTGGAACACAGAATGGAATATTGACCTGTTTAATCTGAACTGTGTAATTGTTAACAGGATCCTTGGAAAAGGACCTCTAAAATGTCTAGGCATGAGAATATTATATAGTACAGCATATAGGAAGGCTCTCAAGGCAGCATGATTATTGAAACAAGTCTGTATTTTTGTGTCATCCAATTATTCTGCTTTACATCTAATTTACTGTACTACCATAGTGAGACAGGTTCTAGACTTGATCAAGCTTGTCTCAAGGTTGGATGTACCCAGAATCGGAAAAGAACCTTTCCTGTCTGAAGGATAAGTTAAGTAACTCTTAGACCTCACTTCACATAAATAAGAACAAGCAGAAAATGCGCAAGATTATTAACTGCAGTATTTTTAAACCATTAGGAGGAGACCAAACAAAATTTGTGTCAAGTTTGTTGCCTTGGCCACTAATCGGAAACACAAGCATTGAAACGTTACCAAGTGAATATATTACATATGGAGGCAACTTGTGCCTGACTTTTTCAATACCATGTATATTGACATTGCTGTGCATATACTCTGATATATTCAATACATGGATGCAAAAACTGCACTAATAAGATCACAAGTGAAAAATACAAACTGAGAGGGACAAGCACATGCTATAAAAGTCAGTCTCTCACAGAAATATTCTCCCAGTGTTAACCACCTGTGAAGCAAAAGATTAAATACATTATTTCTTCCTGAACACACTAGCTGCAAAAGAAGACAATTTCCCTCATAATTTATAGAGTTATTTGAGTCATTGATAATTTAACTAAGGCTGGGAAATAGAAGGAAAGTTTTCAAGAAGTATTACAATACTTTTCTCAGCTTATTTTGAGTTGTGTCCAACTCATCACAATGCTATTTTTGAATAGTTTTAAGGGCTGTATGTTGTTAAAGTTTCAGCTAAATAACAAGATTTACTTCTCCAGTCCAAATCATGTTGTATGTTGTTTTCATTGGTTTCGTTGAAATATTTATTCATTCTTTTATTTTCCATTCAACACCAAAGTACCATGGCAGAAATTTTAAGCAGTCACAGCTTCTAGAGAAAAAACATTGTAAGAAGAAGCAACCTATTGGGATGTCTACCTCTGTGGTGCACCACTATAAAGAAAAAAAGAAATACAAGGTTAGCTGCTCAGTGTGAATGCCTGATTTTAGTGGAGATGTGCCAAGCTATATCACCTCAAAACCTAGACTGTCCATGAAGTCTTTTTTGTCAGAAGAAGCAATACAATTTGTGTAAAGCCCATGTTAATAAAATAATCCAAAGATTTGACAATGGCTCAATGCTGAAGCAAGGCAATGAAGTATCTAGGAGAAAAAAAAAAAAAAAGAAGAATCATTCTCTATTTCCTTTACAATAATTTACAGCCCATATTTTATGCTGTGTTCCCCCGTTATTTTGTGGCTGTTGTTTTCAGCAATGTCAGTTTAGAAGAGGAAGCTCACAGCATGGGTAGTTAGTATTCTCTGCTACATCAAAACAACATTTTGGTCTCAAGGACTATTTGTTTAGCAACTTTCACCGTTGCCGTAAAAGAACTTTAAACTCAAATGAAGACAGATCTATGTAAGCCTGATAAGAAAAGTGAAGAGTATTTTTTTTGTTTGTTTGTTTGTTTGGGTTTTTTTTCCCAAAAAAATTTAGGATGTCAGGAAGTGTCAGAAATATTTCAGAAAACACAGAATTCCTTCATACAGCCTCTGCAAAATCAGCATTAAAAAATGTTACAAATTCTGATTTCTCAATAAATGTTTTCCTTTTTTTTTTTTGTAGAGACTCACACACTAAAGTCAGATCTAGAGCTGATCTAAAATCCATTTAGTTTAATAGAGGTTAACGAACTGAAGATGATATACACCCATTGAGAATCTGCCTTTGTGTGTGACCAGTTACAATGCTGTTTGTTTTTATTGGCTTATCCATTGATGTGTTACTATGTGGCTCTGAGGTTTGGGTGTTTTTATTTTGTTTTGTTTTGGGTTTTGTGTTGTTTGTTTGTTGTTAGATTTTGTTTGTTTTGTTGTTTTGTTTTGTTTTGTTTTGTTTTAATCAATAGGACTTAGCACGTTTGAAAACTCTGTTTCTATGAAACTATTGCCTGAAAAGGCTCTCTTGAAAGCAGATCTTCTTTGAGATGGAAGTATGGTTATATACTGCAGAAATCAGGAGAGTTTAAACTGAATTTTCTGTTAAATAAGCGAGACACCACACATTTATCCTCCATGAGAAACAGTAGAAAATTTGAAAAATGAGTGCAGCTTTCACCCCTCATAAAGAGTTATCTTGGAGTAGGGGAATATTAAGAGGAAAGAAATATTTCATGCACACAAGAATAAAAAAATCATAAATTCCACTTTATAAATAAATGCAAAACAGTATTAAAAAAGCAACACATTATGAATAGACACCTTTGGAAATAAATTTCAGAAGCCACCAGAGAGCTTGAGAAAATAACTAGCTTGCACAGCATTAAGTGGAAGGAGTTCCCCTAAGGGAATCAAAGGATCAGAGATATCCTGTCTTGGTTAGTCTTTGATAAGTTTGCATCTGTGTCTTTTTTACACTGCTGGTAAGAAGCTGAGAGATGTAGTGCTACATGGAGGCAAATAGCAAAGTTGTTTCTTATGTTAAGAATAATAAAAATGATTGATTTTATTGGAATTATATTAACACAATTTCACACCGTATTCAAAATGCACAAGGAGAAATGGATGCAAGATTTGCTTCCTCCCCTTCTCATGACCTCTTTGTGTAGTACTGAACAGAAGTGCTCAAACTGCTTCAAGCACAAAATGAATCTGTGCTGATGAAACTAAACATAAACCACCCCTTTCTGTTGATGTTTATTAATAGTTTTTGACAGACCTAGAGAAACATACTCAGTTTCTTAAATATGCTTAAAATAGAGCAGGATATGTCAGCACATTTTTGTAAGTTGTAAAGTTCGTAATTCTTGTGGGTAGGCAAAGAGTTGTCACCCAACATCAGGCATGAACAGAACAGATATTTATCTTTAAACTAGTCAGTCTAGAGTCCATTTACAGTCAGTAGAGATTTATAAGAACCTTTAAACATGAGTCGTTATTTCAGATGTCTACTTTTTAATGCAATGCACTGCTCAGAAAGATACCTGTTTTCATTCTTTTGATTAAAGAAAGATTATATTGATTAACTCAGAAACACATTTCAGACATCAATGTTTGGTTAGATGAATGTCACTTGAAAAGACTGAAAAATAAAGCTCTTCTGTGCAAATGACCAAAGTTTCTGAATGATTTATAACAGTCAAAGTGATCATCCTTTCTCCTGAAGTCTGAGAGTTTTTGTTTGGTTTTGTTTTGTTTTGTTTTGTTTTAAGAGGAATGTCATTTGATAAAGTCTCCTTCTGGCTTCTTTTAATACTAGAAATTAGTGACAGAAGTCCTTTTAAGAAGCAATTCACATCCAACACTCTGCCTGAAGCTGCCTAAAGCCCAAGACATCTAACCAAGCAAATCTACGTAACTGCAACCTCTGATTCTGAGGAACTGGAACATATGAAGTCAGATATTTTTTTACTTAACACACTAATAAATACATAAACCATAGCATTTATTTCAGCTAACAAATAACTAAAATTTGTCCTTCAAAATACTGAGCTGCAAAACTCTAAAGTTGAATAAAATCCACTGAAAACTCAGAAAGCAAAAAAATGTTGAAAACGTAATTTTTACACTGCTAGACTTCTCTTCAGAAAATTTCTGTATTCTGCTTATACACAATTAGTATTACTTGAATCTTCTCTCTTTTTCATTGGTATGAATCAATAATGACAGAATACTTTGAGGAAAGATAAACCATTGTTAGAGTTCTTGAAAATTACTTGATACTACATATTTGTTGCAGAAAATGAGAATTCATAGAAGACAAATTCATGGGCAAGTCTAATGTGAGGAAGTGTTACGTTAAAAAATGTAATGAGACATTACAATAAAATTGGAAAATTCCTTTTTGACCTCTGCTATACAGAATATTTATCTATCATCTAGAACTAGATGTCTTATGATTACAAATAAGTTACAATAGGTAAAGAAGCAATTCAATTTAATCAAAACATAAGAATTAAAAAAGAGGATTTCATGAGCTTTGTACTGCAAAAAAAATGAAAACATTGATTTTGTTTTGTATAAGAGAAAAAAACGCTGCAATTCTTACTCTATAAACAAAAATATTGGTTTCCTTTCTACCTTATGAACTCAAACCTGAATGAGAGAAAAATCACACACCTAAGAAACCAAGAAACCATTTAAACCCATACCCCCAAAGACCTAATTTTTGTGGCTCTAATTCCTACAAAACATTTCAATGCGACATAATTTATTTAGATGCTAGAAACTTCATAAGGATAGGGAACTGAGAAGTATTTAGAAAAGACATGAAAAATGAAGCCTCTATAGAAGCCTACCCATGTTAATAACATATTCATGTAATAACTGGAGAAAAACACAATATGCACAGTATGTTTTGTATGAATTATTTATTTTACCTTTATACATATAGTATTGAACAAAAATTTCTTCCCAAATAATTGTGTATTGTTAATGGGGAAATACAGCACATATTTTCCCAACACCTTTCAAAGTCATAGAGGAATCTTTATTCACTTGAAGAATTCAAAATAACTGAAAATGGCAGCACACTTAAGAATGGAAATATTTACATGTGGCAAGCTTTAAATGTGACCCAGAACAGTATAAATGATTTTAACAATTACCAGACACACAGTGAACACAAAAGCACAAGGATCTGCCTCACACTCCCCTCCCTGTGACTAGTTATCGGAGGAAGATCTTAGCAACACAGACACAGTTTTGTCATTGATTTATCAAGGACTGAATTTCTGTCCTGAAATTTCAAAGAAATCCAAGACAAGTGTTAATAATATATCAGAATATAAATAGGCTAAGCAGACAGTACCTCCACCTTCCCTTCTTGCTTTCCATTACTTACCACCATATTTTGCCGTAATTCAAATATTTCCCATATGTAAAGAGGGACCTTCCAATGAAAAACAGCAAAACCATCACAATACTATCAGTACATTTTTTAATGAGACCATATGGGAAAAAATATTTAGAGGTGGACAAATTGGGGTATCACTCTCCAGGGCTTGTAGCAGAAGCTAGAGGGGCACTGACAAGAGCCTTTCTATCTTTGACAGCATCCCGATTAAGCTTAGTCAGCCTTGGATGCATTCTCCTTTGATTTTGCCTTTTATTACCTTCCTTAAAACTTATCAGTGACATCAGACTTACAGAAGCTGTTCATCTGCTGGAGCTGCAAGTTATGCACATGTAGCTCATATTCTCCTTTCACTTCTCTCTACTGTAAGAAAATTATTATAATGATGAAGGAAGATAAACTTGTTATAAACTGACTGAATATAGATTTATTTCCTATTTCAAATGTGAATAGTATGTCTAAGACATATTGTCCTAGTTTCAGCTACATTGTGTTATTGCAACATGTTTAAAACAGTTTAAAAATAATATTTACATATACAAAAAAAAATGTAATAATACATGTGCATCTTATGCAGTCTATAATTATTATTCCATTTTATAATAAAAATAAATGCAATTTGAAAGTCTTGAAACAATATTGAAGAATGTTTCTGTGGTATTTTATGACAATTTTTAAAGGTTTAAGACATTTCTATTTACAAGAGTATTTATATAACCCTAGTAAATGTAGTCAATTATAATAAAATAACAATTAAGGAGGAAAGCCTTTCCTAATGTTTTATCTCATAGGCCATTCTTGCCAAACAAAAGAATCTGAAATGACCTAGTTACATGAGTCCTTTCCTTTCTGCATCCTGACAAGGATCTACAGGCCCTAAAGGAACCTGGATCGAGCATTTTCTTCCCTGGAGAAAAATTATTAACACTAATCCTTGTCTTTGAACACAGCAACCTTTTGATTGGTGTAATTGAGCTACATTACCTCACTTTTCTACTTCTGTCACAGCATCCTATAGATGTAGCATAACTAAATTCATGAGCCTCATACAGAAAGGGTCAGAGTATTAATATGTTAATAGTGTGCTGGCTTGCAAATTACGATTTTTTTATAAAGTCTCAGTTAATTACATTGCAAGGTTTGAAGACAGACTGAATTTTGCTCCTGTAAATCTGCAATGCTAAGTGTTCTTAAGCAGACAAACTGAGAGAATTCCATAAGAATTTGTATTAAATACTTGAACCTGATTTTTACAAGAGACATCTGGTTTTAGAGATGCCAAATCTCATATGCATGACTCACTGTTGCATGCCTGAACATGTAAAATGAAACATACTTGCTTCTCAGCCACATTACATGTTTAAAAGAAAAGACAAGCAGAGTGAAGATAAGAAAGAATTGAACCCTCTGTCACTTTCCAGCCTGCACTGGTATGCTATCAGCCAGTCCACCCAAAACTATTCATCAGTTCTCCTAGGTAATTTTATACTGTGATAAAAAATTAGGAAAATATTGTGTGACACATGTCTTCTGCACTGGTGGGATATGGCAAAAAGTTGGTACAGCAGTTTCTAGATAGCTCACTAAAACTGAAAAAATAATAGAAAAATATACCATCCAAACTCCTCATAATCTAATAATGTCCCATAGACTTCTCTATACCAATATATCTGGAGTCCCCTGATGGTCATATTAGTCAGCTTTGGGGAGAACTTTTTTCCCTGGAAATTATAAAGTCAACTCAGTGGAATATAGGGAACAAATTGAAGCTGGACAGGGTTTTGAGCTGTCTGATCCTAGTGCAAGGTGTCCCTGCCCACAGTTGGAAGTTTGGAACGGGATGATCTTTAAAGGCCCAAACCATTCTGTGAATCTATAAAACAAATGTTCTTGAGGGAAATGACCTATGCTGAGAATTTAGAAGGAAAAAAAAGTGTACTAAACCTGGAGTTGGGGCTTTCCCACCAATCTATTCTGGAAGTGACAAAAACACTTATATAAGGTGGCTTCACTCTGAGTCATACACTTAAGGAATGTGAATCCTTTCTACTCAGAATCTATCCCCTCACACTCTTGATATTTCACTGTGGTTATGCAGTCAAAGGCACGGTTTAAAACATTTACCTTTCTCCAGGTCAATCTTTTCATTCATTGCTGTTTTCCAATGTAGCACTAAAGACAACTTCCAGCAAAGGGAAAAGGAGGAATTTGGAGATGCTTCTGGGCTTGTCTCACAAAATAGAAAGTCAGGATCCCTCTGTTTAAAGACAAGCAAATACATGCTCAGTTTAGCCTTTTCTGCAGGTGATGCAAATTTAAAATTATATTCCTAAAAGCCAGGCTGGACAATCTCATGGGTCACAGACCACACCTGAAGGGATCGTTCTCATCTAATTTTAAAGATCTGAATGCAGGCACCTGAATCAGTTACTCATGTATCCTTTAGTGTTGAGAGAAATAGGCATCTTTAGGGAATACTTTTTTTGCTTGAGTTTCTTCTTTAGAAGGAGCCATACTGTGCATGCTCCAGATGTATGCACTTTACCAAACTGCTTCCAGCTCTGGATTTTCCTTGCATTTGGATTCTCTTCACAACAGAAGAATGCTACCAAGATGGAGCTGGTTTGCACAACGTCAGGTTAGCTGTTCTCTTGTCAACTGGAGAGGAGGTTATACACATACTCCGTGCAAGTCAACAAAGATTTTAATTTGCATTCAATTTCAAATAGATTGGTAGAACATAAAAGAAGTATTTTCTGATTTTTGCTTGTGTAGGAGTAAGAATATCTTTATATCCAACATATAGCACTGCAGGGACTCAACTGTAGCTCAGTTTCTTAGGTTATGGAATAAAAATATTATTGTAAACCTTGTAGGTCTGCTTCCACTACTCTATCTTTCTGTATCAAGGAAGTGTTAAACACTGAATCAGTCATTCCATTCAGTCTTTAAAATAGTGAAAGTCTTATTTTTACTATATGCTCCTGTTCTGGAGTATCTTCATAGTAACAGTGCTCTAGCTATTCTAAAGTGTTTAGAAAAGGCATTTGTAATCTACATGGTTGCATCTTGGGGTTTGTGTAAGGCAACAACTGAATATAAGTTGGTATATAAAATTTATAGCTGATCGTCAGAAATGCCTTTGAGCTACTAGTTCTGAGACTCAAAAGAGTTCTCATCCCCTCCACGTATGAGTCTGAAAAGAAATTTAGTCTTCTTTTGTCCTTGTTTCCTGCTCCAGCTTTCATCTAGCTAACATGTAAAAACTGGAATTCAACATTTGTCTATGACTAAATGTTTATATAGTGCCTGGCACAAGGAGTCTTGAACCCTCATCTTGAACACTACCTCACTGCAGTAGTGACTGTTTCTGAAGATCTGTCAAAGGACCTGCCACTGAATGGAGATGAAGTACCATTGAATGTTGAACCATGATGTGTGTATCCTTACAAGTCCTATGATTATTAAAATTAAATTGTTGGAATATAAAATGCAGTTCTATCAGACACTAACTGCAAAGGTCTTCTCTTACTGCTGTGATATTTGAGCAATGATGGGAGGTGGTCAAATCATTCTCCACTCACACCTGGGCACCCCAATCTTCTCAGACGATCATGCCACCACTGCAGCATCATGACAGCTGTTCTCATAGCAGCCACTACTTTCATGCAGTGGAGCCCAGGACAAGGATAAATCTTTAAAAAAAATAAATCTGTGAGGCATCTTTCAACAGTGACTACCTCTTCAAGAAGGAGAAGGTAGCAAAAGCAGAAACATCTGCAGCCATCCCAGGCAAAGCTATTCCTCCTTATGAATATGAGTTCATGGTGTCAAAAAGGACTTTCCTCACTGGTAGTGTACATTTTAATCGATTACTTTCTGCTCTGTATAGCCTTTAAAAAGCATATCAAACCCAGTAGCAATGACTTTTTATCAGCTGATGATCTTAGCTGGTGGTTTTAGTGGTCTTACTGATTTGCAGTATCAGCTAACTGCTAAGCAAAAGCTGTGCCTGGTAAGCAGGCTGCTTTGATACCACAGCTAGTCTGCTGGAATACATGCTGAAACTTTGCTAAGAGTCAAGACGTGGAGGAATATCACAGTGCCCCACTCTGCCAGCCTCAACGTGGTGGTGACAGGTTTTGGTGCACGTTATTTGTCCATATAATGATCACATCCTACCACCACAACCACCTGACTAGTAGTGCACTAGTGAACAATGGATTACCAGTCATTTTAGAACAGACATAAAAACCTAAACTATGCTATCTATTAGGATAAAATTCCTGAAAGAAGCAGGGATTTGTGTGTTTTATGAAGAAAAGAAGGTCTAGATTTCACTATTCAGGCAGATGAAGACATGGATCTACAGTAGGGCCTTCAGATATGGTGTTAGATATAAAGATACCACAAGATTTTTCGATACACTGAGCCAGGGTGCTCTCTGGTATATAGTATGTTTTGTTTCCATCCTCACAAACTGATCAAAAGACCTAATATAACATAGGGGTGCAGAATTAAGCACAATGCACTCTAAAAACATTGCAAGTCTCAAGTAAGCTAATATGTTTCATGTGGACCATTAATTTTGTCAATATATATGAGTCCCATTCTGCACATGGTGTCAGCAGTTCTTATGCACTGGAATAGCTATAATGAGACCGGTCTGCTTCTGTGAATAGTTGTTACATGGGCAAAGGCTTAACAAAGACATTTATCTGCAAACATTTTGATAACATTACCCCACAGTGTGGGGCTAAGCATCTGCAATTTCAAGCTACCATTTAGTTTCAATATATCATGTGCCAGCACTTGTTTGTCTAAACACATCATTCAAGAAAACTTATTAGTGGTTTTAGTCAGTTATCTATTCCATTTGTTTTCATAGCTGCATGTGCTTTTGAATGGTTATCTCAGCTTGCTACTGTGGTCCTGTGAGGTGTGTCCAACAGTTAGAATAATATTTCTCATGCTTACTGAAGCAAAGAAAACACAGTTGAGACCAACAGCAATGAACTCATGTAGTTCTGCTGCAGTCAGCATGCATGTTTGGATCTGGGTGTTTTATCCTTTCATAAAAAAAAAAAAAAAAATTCCCAGGAAGTTAGAGACAGACTTTCCAGAATCTAAAATCTCTGTAGGATCAGGGATCATTAAGGATCAGGCCCATAATAATACTTCAAACACTGTGCAGGTGTACTGGAAATAGCTAGGTGGCTAGGGATTTCCAACTAGTACTGGGTATGTAATTTTGTGGGGAAAAAAAACAAAACAAAACCAAAACAAACAAACAAAAATCCAAACAAACAAAAAAATAAAACAGAGCTTTGCTGGGCCTAGAACTTCAGTCTTGAACTCAATGGCAGATTTTCCTAAGTCCAGAGAAAAAAGGGCTGAAAGGACTACTTCTACCATCCAGTCTATCAGCTTGCAATACTGCTGATTTATTTCCCCTCAATGTTAGCAAGAGTAGAACTACAGGCAGATAGAGGTTAACCCTAATATTTAAATTTCCACAGGACTCTCTTATCATTCTTGCAGAAATTGGCTCTGAAATATCACAAAAACACAGGAGTTCCTGTTCTTTCCACTGTTCAACAGGCTCTAAGGAATGAACACCTCATCCTCTTCATTCAAGTCCTCAAGATGGGTTTGAACTGAAGTTTCTGTGGTGAAGGAGCTTAACAAAGCACACTGCTGCCTTTCTTTAAACAGTTGGAATGGCATCAAAATCTATGCATCAATTCTATGCATCAATCCCACACTTTATTCTGAAGGAAAACAATGCACTGTCTAGTGAGCTGTATTTTTTTTTTTTTTTAGATAATAGCAAAGTATGTCTAACTCAAACCAACTGAACTAATTGGACAAAAAGTGATGCAAACAGCTTAGCCTACCAGACTGTATTTAAAAGAATTGTTAGTAATCAATAAATACTGCTGGATTGCTTGATTTCATTAAAGAAGTATTTATTACCAGGCAGCTGGCACACAAACAGCTGTTTTAAATAGAGAGATATTTTTCGTGCTCTATTTTATCACAGTGTTCATTATTTTATTTGCACATTTTCAGAGACAATGACTACTGAATAGAATCAAAATGCAGATAAGCCTATCACATCCTTGTCTGAGCATGTGGTGGGTCAGGGGAGTGCATAGGAGAAATGACAGCCTGTTTCCTGTTCTGCTATCCCTAAATATTATCTTTCAGACTTTCAACAGTCAGAGCATAAAACCAAGACTAAGACTGGTCCACTGATTAAATAATAAACTAAAGATATCACAGCTTCTTTTCAAAGCCCTGAATTTGGCTTTCTGCGAATACTGACTGACCTGAATGTTCACTTCCATCGAGCAGAGTGGTCACAAAATGAAGGCTCCCTGGTGTGATAATAGCGCTGCATAGTGGAGTTAGTTCCTTTTAAAGACCACTTTAAAGTATATTTAAACTGAACCCTACCCAGATGAAACCTCTACCCCATTATATAACACATATAATGAAGGTAACAGTTTTGTGTTACATTTTTATAGCAAACCATGTAGCTTTCCCTTGTGGCTATGTTGTCACCAAGCAAGAGCATTAGCAACTGAAGCATGGACAGCATTTAGAAGGGAAAGCAAACTCAGAAAATAAAACAGCTGCAAATTTGAAATCAGTCCCAGGATCGCTTAGGTGCATTCAACTGAGCCAAATTCCCAGGGAGTAATGTGGAAGCAAGGTAAACCTAGATTTTCTTTATTTCCAGACAGATTTCGTCTCACTGTGGCCATTGTGATGCTCTCAGTTCTGCACTCACATGGTCAGATAGGAAGAAAGTCAGCAGAAGGACCAAGGTGTCATTCTCTACCAGTTCTGTAACCTGCCAGTGTTCTTTGAGCATAGAAATGTATGTATTTGCCTCTCCCTTCTCTTCTAGTAGAGCTGGGATTTGGGGCTACAGATGCGTTTGCAGCACTGTTGGCATGACAACAAAGGTGCCTTTTGTTGTCATTACTCTTAATGGTCTGCAAAAGTAGTCTCAATGAATCTTTGCACCATAACATGATATGGATAACCTGATGGCCAATGGCCAGTGTGGCTCAGGTGATATATGTTAATGTATATAAGCACTTTACTGAAGTTGTGAGGTATTTGGATCACAGGGTTTCATGTCATACTTGTTCTATATTTGGCCCTAACAGCTGAAATCTCAAACTAAATGCGAATTAGAGTGATCACTCCTTGAAGACAAAAAAAAGGACTGAACTACATTGATGCTGACTTACTTTAATTTTCCTTTGAATTTTACGAGGCAGATACTGAGTTGACGTCATTAGAGCTATGCTGATGTGCATGACCCCAATCCAAACAAAAATCAAAAGCTTAATTACAGAAGCATCATGCAACAGTTTATTCTTGTAACATTTCAGACTCTTTGACAATCAAGTGGTGGCAAGAACCTCTTAAGAAGAAAGCTTGTCTGTCAGCCCTTTTTCTAGAACAAGGAAGTTTGGGTAAACACACAAACTTTTTCTACTTGCATTGCAAACATTTTGAAATCTGCCCAACACTAATTGTCTGTCACATCTCAACCTAGGGCCATGCAGGTTCTTTGCAGACAGCCAGAAGAAAAAGGAATCAGTAGGTATTTTTTTTAATATCCATCTATTCCTCTGTAGTTTGAAAAAATAAAGTCCTATTTTAGACAGGCAAAATGTTTCAATGGAACTTTAAATTCATCTTAACATCTTAGGCCCCGCTGTGTTGACCCTCCTCTGTCCCTCTGCTCTCTGCAGAATTTGTATGCAAAACCCACGAAAAGATTTTGGAACAGGCCATATATCCAAAAGCTTTTGACAAGAAACAGGGACTACTTGAAAGAAAGATCTTCTAAAGCAGTTTTTCTTTTCTTCTCTCCCCTTTTTCCCCCTGAATTCATGCACCCCTTAACAACTTCACTGGTACTTTAGCCTGTGTGGGCTTTGTCCAGCACAATAAATGAAAGACAGCAAACTCTCTGTGTTTAAGACAATGATGGAAGGGAGAGGCTGTGTGCACCAAAAAAGAACCTGTCTTGCTTAGGAAGCATGTGCTGTATCCAATGGTTATTAGTTCCTCTTATAAACCAAAGAACAACATATTTTCATAATAAAACACACTTATTACATAACACATTTGGCCAGATGTTTGCAGGCAAAGTCGTCAATAATAATTTCTCTCAGTGAAACCTGAGCAAGAATGACTTTTAGCAAGAATTGGAAAAATGGCTTTTCACATAACCACACAGATTAAGTAGGGCATGAAGAATTAAGACAGGACATCTGCCCACATCAGTTTCAGGCAGCTGAAATGTTACATCTGAGTCTTAATCCTTCAGTATCCCACCCATTACTTGCAATGTACATCAAAAAGGCTAGTAGATGCATCTGAAGGGATTGGAATACATACATATATGTTATGTCCATTGCCCCAGCTCAGTAAATCAGCAGAGGATGATGCCAAAACATAAGGAATTTTCATGCATTTTATTTTATTCTTGGCTGGCTTGGAGAAGGGCTGAGCACTTTATACAGCTTCCTATGTTTTGCCTGTCCCATAATATCCCAAAAATAAAATAAATTAGATAAACTGGACTTCAACACAAAGCAGCAAAGAGCAACACAAAGCAGCAAGGTGCTCAAACAAGCACAAAAAGTAAGGTAATTTTTGTACATGCATTATGGACCAAGTCTGACTGCAGGTTACACCTTGAACTATATCATTTGTAAAAGTTCAAGAGCTGGCTGACAGACTCTCAAACTTGTTCAAAAGTGAAAATCTGAAATTTTCATTGATATGATCTACTACATTGCTCTCTAATAAACCCTATTAGTACAATTTACTTGGCTTAAATATTGTATAAATTGACCCTCCATATACAAAAGTACTTCTTTTGAAAACTCAGACATTTGCTTAAGTAGTCATAGCTTGACATGTTAATGTGTGTCAGCTCAACTGAGCCATGTACATGATGTTGGCTTTTGAATATGATATGGACTTATACACTGCTACATCTTCAGTAGCATTTGCATTTAGTGTTGTCTAGCTGTATCCTAGGGTAGCTATGGTAATTCAGTTTATGCAGTAATTTATTACATAAGAGAAATATGTTAGAGTCTAAGTCCCAACTTAAATGGTGTTACATTAACAAATTGCATTCAGCCAGTGAAAGACCCCTGTTATTTCAGTTTAAATGTCACATTTGTCAATTTAAATTAACCCTGTTAACTTAAAAATTAAGCTCTGTCAACAATAATCAGACTTTAGTCAAAGTAAAGTGTCCATACTGCTTTTGTTCCCATTCAGCTATGTAATTTCCAACGTGGACTTTACTTGAGCAAGATGTCATCTTTTGATTAACATTACCCTGACTTGCTTTCCTCCCTGTCTGCATGTGCTGCAAGAGTCAGATAGAGTCCTAAGCAAGGGTATGTGTCTGGAGCAGTGACAAAATAGTACAGGGACTGGTGGATGTTACCCTGCCTCTGCAAAAGAAGTGACTGAATCACCAAATGTTTTATTGTCCACAAATACCATTTCAGCAACATGCTCTGGTTTGGGAAAAATCAACAGTCTTCTACCAGAATTACTTAGGTGAACATGGGCCTGTTTTAGGTGGCAATTAAGCATGCCTTTAACATGAGACAAAAGACGCAAAGTTTTAGTCACAGAGATGAATTTAACTGAGATAACAGAACAAAAGTACAGGCTCAGTTTTCTTGTGCTGACAGTTGTGCAAAAGCTGAGTAGCTTTTTATCTCTGTGGAAGAAAACAGAGGCCAGGCTACAACACACTACATTTGGGCAGCTTAAACTAGAACAGTGAGAGAGATTATCTGTCTAGAGTACCTTAGGAAAGCCTTTATTTCATTAAATGGCAAGAGCAAAAAGATGAAGTATGACCAATTTGTAGGAAAATATACAACTCACCTGTGTGTGTCATGCCAGACAGAAATAAAACTGTATGAAAGCATGCAGTTTTATATAGTTCCAATCTCCACCCTAACTAACATACTCATACATTTGTCTTCCTCCCAGACACTCAGATTTAAATAAAACTATAGTACTTCCTGCTCATGGCTCACAAAAGGCTCACTAGTACTACAGAATTTAGCAGGCAAAGAGAGAACAATTAGGAGGAATCTTTAAAAGCACTTTATACTTTGGGGAAATATGTTTTTTCTAATTTCCTTGATGATATGTTGTATTGTGCTGTCACTATGAGCTTTGTCAGTCATGTCTGCTAATGTAATGCAGTATGACTGACACAACATGTGACATGTCACCATGAAATGCATCACTTGGAAACTTTGACAAACACATTGAAGAGAAAGGATTGCAGCAAAAAAGCTGACTATTTTCTTCATTTCTTTCTCTCTCCCTTCTTTATAACTTCCTTTCTTCTTTTTTCTTTTCTCGCTCTCCTTAAAATAAGTGTGGCAACATTTTAAAGATAAAGGCAAAACTAGCAATAACACATCAAATTATTCTCTGAGTGAAAGGACTTGTTAGCCCTTTATTAACCATGGAAGAAACTGTGACAGCAAATCAGCAGGCTAAGAAGTTAATTTTCACAAGTGACCTGAAAAAAACCCCTTGCTTTTTGATCTGCTTTTAAGAGGTTTCAGTAAAATATTTTTAGTTTTCATAATAAGTAGTGAGTCTTCTATAAAAGGAGATTCTAGTCCTAGTGAAACTGTTAATACAGGCATAGAGAGAACTTCACATTTTAACAATCTCAATCTGATGGCAAGGTGGAAGTGTAATAGCCAGAGAAGCACCCAAGTGTGAGATGGACATCAGCTTCTTAGTCTGATGGAAATTAGTACACTTTTCATTTGTTTCTTTGACAATCCTGGAAATTTCCTGATTGCTAGAGCTGCTGGAGACTTTCCAGGAGCTTTCCATATTTCACAGTCTGGACTGTAAGTTGTAACACACAACAATGCGCATTCTAAATAAAAAATTTATAAATACCTCTGCCAATAGCAGACAGGGAGACCCATATCATTTAATTAATTTGAAGATGTTAACAAGCTTTTTTTTTTTTTTTTTTTTAATGCCTTGAAAGACTGGATGTATTGTGTTTGAATGGCAGTAGTGTCCCAGAACTACTCAGTATTACCCATATAATCACTCCTGGAGCATTCCTGGAAAGTTTTGAGCTCAGATCTTGATGCAGGGATGTTCATTACTCACCTTTATATATTCCTGCTCTTTGGAGGTCAAAACAAATTATTCAATAAAAGGAAGTACTACTCTGTAGCCAATAGTAAGCACAAATAAGAGTAAAACAAGTGCAATGTGTGCACAAGGTCCATGAAGAATGCCTGGCAAATTGTTGTTTTTATTAAAATCATCATAAATTTTGCATAATCTGTATATGTTTAACGTTATACCTGGATAATTTTGCTTCCTTAACGTTGGAACTTGCCTTTTAAATGTCAAGATATACTCTGGGTATGTAAATATATATGTTCTATATTTTTGTTGATGGGACTTTAACATCCTTCTCTCTTTCTTTCTTTCTTTCTTTCTTTCTTTCTTTCTTTCTTTCTTTCTTTCTTTCTTTC
>VXAU01004367.1:378-49635 GCA_013399695.1 Formicarius rufipectus | reverse complement strand
TTCCATTCTTCCCCCCCCCCCCCTCCTCTTTTCCAAACTTATGGTTGAATTCTAATGTCTATGGGAATCAGGAAACTGCCAGAGGCCAAGGGTACTGTAGTCAGGAACTGAAAAGGCATCTCTGAACGTTCTGTCACCATATTCTTTTTTCCTCTTCAGTCCTACATACACTGCTCTCCACTATCACTCCACCTCATGGAGGAGGTTGGTTTTGCTGAGTGATGCCAACCCAAGAGATGGTTTCATAATGTGATCAAGAGAAAACTAAAACTCATGAGGTGACTTAACTGGAACGATATTATTGAAGTTCATTCTAGGAGTCATGAATTAAAAAAAAATCTCAAGTGTTTTATTTGCAAACATTTAAATCAGCATTTTATTTTTGGCAACTGTAATCTATATTACATGATTAACAGACTTAAAGAGGTTTAGAAGTATTTATCATTTTTGAAGTGACCCTACCTTTCCTCTCTATGGAGAAAGGTAGTTACTAGGAGAATAAAGGGACCTAGCAACTTGTAGAAATGAAAGGTCAGCTGTCCACACCTCTCACGATCTTCCATTATCTTTTCATTTCTGATCTATGTAATCCTATTTATTCCTTACTGGTGAGGTTTCTTCCCTTTACTGCCTTTCTTCTCAACCTGTTACCCCTTCTCCCTAACTTCTGAAGACTTTGCTGAAAAGGATGCCACATAACAAAACTCTTCTCAGCAACTTCCACAATGTCTCTCTTGTTTTGTGACCCCTGTACTTGGTGCCGTTTGTTGGTCTGCAGGTCATGTGAGATAAAGGTCATGGGCATTTTTTAGTCACTAAGGAAGACTCAAACAGGACAGTCTTAGAAGCCCCATTGTGGAGGCTTGCTGGGATTTTCCCTTGTGTCCTAGTTCCCCTCTGGAGATATCATTGTGGTTTAAAGGGTGGATCAAATATGAAGGCTGCCAAGTTCCATGGCATGATCTGAATGGGTCATGGAATGACTTTTCACACTAGCAGAATCAGGAGACAGCCTTTCAAAGTTCCCCAATGGTCAGGATATACAGGAGCCCCTCATGGCCTTCTGTATTTACTATAGTAAACTGGAAAGCAGCTGTCACCTGCAAGCAGGCACTTCAATAGAAAAACATGATTGAATACATTTGTGCCTCACAAAGGTTATTTCTGCAAACTCATTTTTCAACCTGAAAGAGGTGAAGACATGGTGGTAGAGTAGATTATGGTATTGCGGATAGGACCATAAAGGTGTTACAAACCAGGAGCTGCCTTTGAACCCGTTGGAAGCCATCCCTGCACCACACTTAATAGGCAGACACAAAATCAGGATTGTCTTGAGCCCTCACAGGCACAATATTTCATGGGAAGAACACCGTCAAGAGGCTTAAAGCAGTATTGTTTGTCAGGACTGGTTTCATACATAACTGATACTGGCAGCTATGCTGTGAATGCCACACTGGGGTTAAGAGGAGCATTCTCACCATCTCCAGGCTCTGGCAATGAGATTCAAGGTTTCCAACCAGAAAGGCAGAGCAAAATGCAGACGTTGCAAACTCATGCAAATTGAGACTGAAACAAAGGTCAGTGCGAACCCTTGTGAACTTGTGTTAATCTCTGAGATTCTCAGGGCTCCGACTGTGCATTTTAATATATTAGAAAGGTTTTTGCTTCAGTAGAACTAATCAGGGGACTGATTGGATCTTATACCTGGAAAATCAAAACCCTTTTATCTCCCTTGACACTTCAGGCAGAAACTCAGGATAGTCAAATCCAGTCCTGTAGGGTTTTAGTGACTGAAATTCTGTGTTTGCATGACAGTTTTCCAGCTGATAACTCTTAGAGTTGTCTGGACATAAAGACCTGAAAATGAGCACTTTCTAGATGACCATCAGTGTATAATTAGTCCATTAAAATTGTCAGGATGGTAGTTTTGGTTAGTTAAAAGATGCATCAAAATCATTCTATTGTTGAAAAATAGAAGACTTTTTTCCTTCAAGGAGAAAGCAAGCTTATACCTTCACCTGTGATTTATGATCAGGGGTGTGTTGCTGTTAGAACACTCTGTTGACACCTCAAATGCGCTTGCTGATAATTTCAACTATAAGTGCAGGAAAGCCAAGATAAAGTCAATGACAACTGTGTTGAGAGTATGTAAAGTAGTAAAAATTTTAAGCTTTAAGAAAAGAATCAGACTCTAGATTTTCCATTGTGAACATTCAAAGACATCTTTTCACTGCACCTCAATCCCCATATGTAAAATGGAGATGATAACAGTGCCTTGGCTCACAGGTTTCTGTAATGATCAGCTCGTTCAGTTTGCACAGAACAGAGGATCAGAACCAGCAGTGCCCCGAAGCTCCAATCTTTTACATCAGACAGTGACCTGGCCTCGGGCAGAACATCATTCATGCCAAGAATCCTTCTTAATTGGTGGCCATGTAATAGTGACATGTTGAGCTAGTTGTGCTGTGATGCAATGTATCGTGAGACATGTACATTCTCAGATAAAAAAATGTGTTGCAATGAAGCAAATTCTTGTTTTCATATCAATAATTACATTTTGATTGTGATTTCCATTTTGTGAACATAGTTTTGAATGAGCAATTCCTGTGTTCACAAAGCTCAGAAAAAGCATGTACAGTGTTATAGGAAGCCAGAGGAGCTACCTGATTTGAATTCATAAGTTCCTTTTATTCCTTTTTTCCCCCATAGTTTTTAATAGGCAAACACTAAGAATGGATGATTTGCAATCATCAGCTGTGTGAGGCTTGCTCCATATGCATGGTGCAGTTTTCCCATGGAAAGCTTTGTCTGGAATGCAAAAATTTACTTTTGAAAAATTATACATATAAAATTTCAGCACATTTCTAAAGAAGAGTAGTAAGATTGCCTCTGCCAGGTTGGTCCCAAAAGTCCCAAATCTCCAATGCTTGTTTGGATGAATTTATTTTATTTTTCTCAAACTTTTTTATTTTTTTCCCCGTTCCAACTTGTACAAACTCTTTGCATATTTTTTAAAACACATGAATAAAAGATATTCCTGCAGACTGATGTAGTACACAGGCTTTCCAGATCAAATGCTTTCCTTCTGCAGGTGAAATGTGGAAATGAGAGATAGCGTTGTCATTATACTGTATTATTTGTTTGTTCGAACAAATATGGCCACAGCAATAATTTTCATCGATTTTCTAAGAATAACAAGGTGGGGTTTTTTTAACAGAAATCAATAAATGCAAAATTTTCTATAAAGCCTTCGGTGAAAAATATTCCTCCCTCAACCTCATGCATATTAAAGTGCACAGAATATGCTGACTAGCATAATGCAATAAAAGTGATTACTGGGAGGCAGTGGAGGTGATTAAATATCACCCTGTAGTCAGAGTTACCTGAAAATATTATGCATCCAACACTCAAGAGTGGAAGAAGACTCACATCACAACAAACAAGTTCCTTGGAAGTTTGCAGTTCCTAGTCAGGCACCCCTATTCTGTACATGGCTCTAAGGATGGGGTTTTAATGGATGCATGACAACAGCAGTCATTGCCTTATACTATGTGAAAAACTCCATCATTAGAAGGAAGGTAGAAGAATATCCATTGTAACAAACATATTTTGACAAGGAAGGTTTAGATTCTCTTGGGAAAACAACATAGGCAGAGAATCTGCCTGTTTACAACTGACGTGCTTAAATATTGAGGAGCTTGTTCAACTGGTTGCTGAGCAAACTGGAGAATTTACTGTTGGCACTGGGGATTCCTCACTTGATGACTGGCAGACTTAGCCACACATTTCTAAGTCTGAAATACAGTAATGATTTAAAGCAGGGAAAAACCATCAATTAGTCATTTTCAAACTCCCTCGAGATATTGAAAGTATGGAAACTATTATTTGCAGCAGGGAGAAGTAACTTAAGTCTTAGAGCAGAATATGTTGATGATGACATGAAACTTTAACAAATACAAGATTCTTTGGTCTTCTTACTAAATTTATTGTCAATATGGGTGAAATCTGAGGAGGGAATATGAGTAATGAACCACAGATCAGAGAAATCCCTATAGATATTCTTCTATTCATTAGAACACACATTCCCTGTTGAAAATGTACATATTGGAGTTGATTCTTTTTACTGGACCTCTTCTTCCTATCTTCCATCTCCCTGTAGTGCCAGACTGCAGCTCTTTGTCTCCTTGCAGACCTCCAATTTTAATGCACCACCAGATTGTCAATCTAGTTTTTTTTTCAAAACTCACTGAACCTTAATTTATTCCAGATCTTGCTTTAAATGAGAAGCACAAGAAGAGTAACTTAAACAATGGGTCTGTTCCCAGAAGTTCTTGAACACCACCAAATCCATGTTTGCTTTGGTGAAAATTGTAAGGTCTCAGCTCACCTTTTACAAGGCCTGATTTCTGATTATTTCTTAAAATATTATGTTGACTCCAGAGCACTGGTCTTAGGTCTTCTCAATTTTTTTCCCATAAATATACTCCCCTTTATTTGACCGAATCTTTCTATGTTTTCACTCTCTCACATCCCTATGAATTGACTACTTTGGTCAAGATTTGTGTAAGTAACATTTCTCTACGTAAATTTCTGCTTCCTAGAACCCTGAACAAGGTCAGAGATCAGAGTTGCTCCCCTAAATATGTAGCTCTCTATGGACAAAAGCATATGCTTAATTTAAGTGACACTGACCAAACTGGAAGAGCTCTACCCTGGTGCTTTACCCTGCAGACCTATGTCCATCCAGGCATGGTTGAGCAACCCCTTGCCTCCCTATGCTCAGCTTTCTTTTTGATCCAGAAATACATATCTAAAGTCCCAGGAAGGAGGACCACAGCTGTATCCAAGTACTCTAGGCATTTATCTGAGGAAGAAAAGCTGCTTGATGCTCCAAGAACTTTTTAAACATTCTACCATGTACTTTTTTAATCTGTAGTTCAAAAACTTCCCTAAAAGCAGAATCCCCAAGTCAGAGTTTTACTTGCATTATCTAGTGGGAACAAATGTTGGAGAATGATTGCAGAAGACCTTATTTGGCTTGAAAGATTAAGACAAATTGCAAAATCATCCAAGATAAGTAAAAGTCAGTCCATCAGTGTCTGCTCACTGAATTATGTAGATTTTGGGTTTCAGTGGGGAAAAAATCATCTCTTACTTGTCTTAAGAATAATTTAACATGCTAAACAGAAAGCACCATCCTAAAGCACCTGCTCTCAGAAAAGGCTTCCAAATGCTTTTTAAGCTAAGGATTGAATATTATTCTGAAACCCCAGTGTATAATAGAGGAAATTTTAGATACAAGCATCTTGACACAACTTCTCCTTACATATTCCAAAAACTCAAATGCTTTTAGAACACATTGCATAACTTGTTGGGATTCATAATCTCTGCAACACAGATATGGTATCTACACTTTATTATTATTATTAATATTTTTAGCTGAGGTTACTGAGGGAATCAAACAGAAACAAATCTAAGAGACAACAAAGTTTAGGACTGTATTTCTCTTGTGTTTTTAATTAATATTCTCCATACTATTCTCTTTCATATGAGAAGGAAAATCACTGGAAAGTGGCCTTCACTGTTAAAACAATGCCACGCTGAGGTTATGTTCAAAGACAGAGAGACAGTGGCAGCAGCAAAGCTTTGATTGTGTTTCTCATTTATCTTAATAGAATGATAGCTTTAAATATTAGAACCTGCTTCTTCTTCCATTGAACTCAATGGTAAATCTTTCAGTGGGACATGCCCTGGGCCAAGTGAACTGAAAATGCACATTGTGTTCAAATAATTGGACCACTCTTCACCCAGATGTTCTATAGCCATGTTATTCCTGCACTGTTGTAACCTGCCTTCCTGAGATTCAAGAGAGAAATAATTAACTGAAGGGAAGAGAAGAAGAAAAATATTGTTTGAGCATGTGAGTGAAAAGTCATGTTGGAATGCTGATGTAAAAAAGCAGAAAGGCTGCTTATATTGAAATGTAGCGATAAAAAACACAGCTTTAACCCAATTTGGTTACCAATATTATGAGTGTGAGCAACTGTATTAGATGAAAATCAAAAATGACCCCAAATCCTTCACACTGCCAAGACTTGTATACTGCTTGGTAAGATATCTATATAGTTTTTGTCCCAGACAGCTATAATGTCAAGAGAACAGTCATAGATTCATGTATACGGAGTTGATCTCCAAGGCTTGATCTTAGCACTGACCTTTGGAATAGATATGTAGTCACACTATAATCTAAAGAAAAAAAAAACAAACTGCTTAGTGGATAGGTCTAAAACCTGCAATCCAGGCACCTCTTATTAGAAGTTCAGACAAGTCTGGAAATGTTGCAGAAGTCTGGGAAGACTATCTAAATATCTTCTGAATTACTCGGAAAATTATGTACCAAATCCTNAAAAACACAACACAAAACAAAACAAAAAACAACCAAACCAAACAAAACAAAACAAAATCCCCCAAACAAACAAACAAGACCCCCGAAAACAAACAAACAAAACCCAAAATCCTGGCAGACAAGTAATTTCCTAATTTGGGCTGTTTTAAAAGTTTGACAATGTCTTTTTTTTTTTAATCACTAGCTATTCCTTTTCACGTCAATCCTTTGCATTATATCCAAGAATACAGAAGATCAAAGGCTTCACACTTATCTAAATGAAGTAATGGTGTGCCAGATAGCCACAAAAATAGGGCAACTGGTTGTCTTTCTGTGCCATGATGTGGCTGACCCAGAATGCAAGATGAAGAGTGCTGTTAAATGACTGATCACAGCCTTCTCAAGCAAATTCCTCGGAAACAGCTTCTCTACTAATGGAATAATGGCCAAAAATGTTAAAATAATCCATATTTTTATGGATTTAGTGTGATCTGAAATCTTTACAAGTCAAAAGGAGGGATCCTCTGAATCTGAATGACTTGTGAACTTGGTTTAAAATCAATTACTCATTAATATAGGTGAAAATGTCAGAACGTAAAGCTACCTTGTGTGAATAGGCACACATTGAAATGAATTAAAAGTAGAACAAGATATATGATGAAGTATGATTGATACTGAACTTAAGTCAGAAAATTTACTTTTGATATAGAGTGGGATTTTGAGAAATGTTCAAACAGTATAACTGTATATATTCAATGTATGAAGAGAATAATATCTTATTAAATACAATATAAGTTTTTAGGAAAAAAAGCCACACATCATTTTCAAATACAATTATTATTAAGAAAACTGTCAGAATTACTTTATGATAATACCACCTAAGGAGTAGCTATCACTGCCAGACCAGCAGTAACCCACTTCCTTTGTGCATGTCACTGTAATAATACAATGGTTTCTGCTAAAAATGTACTAATCATAGGAATTAATATCTAGTCATTTATCTAGAATTTCCCTGTTAAGTTACATAACATTTTTGTGATGCTTATTCCCACATTCCTTGAAATATGCCTCAGCAAAGTATTGCATACCTGTTTGGAGACTGCCTTTAATAAGATTGTGCGTCATCTTGGCAGCACACAACATGATCAACAAAACAGGCAGTTAATATTTATTAAAGGTTTAGTGTTTGGTTTTCCTTAATATATATTTCATATCATTTTAGTGTATGTGTAAGCTTTTGGTATAAAAATAGAAATCTCAAAGCATACAGTCCACTCCAGCTTGCATATTAATTTCAGCACAGTGTCTTGACCCTCTGTTGCCTTGCCCGACCTTCACATTTATGGCTTGTTACACTAACAAACTCATGCCCCATGCTTTGTACAGCAAGACTCATTTACCTTACAATTGGACAGAGGTGTTCCTGATATTTTTATTATTCAAAATACCACTCACTGATGTGAATTATTGTTTGTGTATTATACAAAGCTGGACAGATACAAGTACCTTGGTTGAAAAAATGCAGTAAAATTATTATAATTCCTCCTTTGCACATGTGTTTCCTCAGTACGATCCCATTTCTTTCCAAAGAACAACCTTTACTTGCAGTAATGTGAGCTCCAAGACACAACAATTTTATCCCCATTAGCAAAGTCAGGCCTATTGCCTGAACACAAAAAACTTCCATTCAAACTTCATGCAATCCTTAACATGCTGAGATTCAAATTAACCTTTGACATGATGAGTCTTGTGAAGATTGACAAAGACTTGAAGCTACTCACTGGTGACTATTTAATTAAAATCCTAAAGGGTTTAATGTATCAAAAGCCTGTTGGGCAGACTGATAATAAATAAAGGCAAATTACCTTCCTGACTCACTTGAGGTTCTGCATTTCATGACTTATGAACCGTTTTCTCTTCAGTGGAGATTATTTGTAGTAATGATATACAATAGACTCGCTTGCTGTTATCACATACAATTTTTTCATTAAAGATGAAAAATATATGTGTGCTATATAAATGCATAAATATTACAGCTGGAGACTGTTGCACATACCTTGGAAAGTAAGTTGAAATGAAAGAAAGAAAAGCTCAATGAGTTCAGCAAGTCACTGTAAAATCCCAGACCTCTGGTTTCAGCCATACAAATACAAGAAATTGGTCTTTATCGAGGCAAGACACTAGGATAACGACAGTGTTACCTCTCTAAATATCTCATTATATGGTCAGTAGTAAAAAAACATTCATAACCTCCTGGTATGAAGGGCACAAAAATGATGTAGAGATTAAGATAACCTCTATTTGAACATGTTTGTTTCTATTTGGGTTTTCTTAGAAAAACTTATCTTGGATTACAGGCAAAACCAATCCAATGTTTATGAGAAAAAGTTCAATCATTATGTGGCATTTAAAATAAGAGCTATTTGTTAGAGTGTCAGTTGTACTCATGCTATCTAATCTGAAGAGGATCAGCTTGTTTTTCGATGTGGTTACTTTGTATGGTTTGATAATTGTCTATTTTACTGGATACAGGTTATTGACTATTTGTCATTTGGTTTCTACTCTTCAACACTTCTGATTTAGCCCAATTCTTAGAGAGCATTAGTAAGGAAACTATTCAGCACCTGAATTACTTAAAGGCTGATGTCATATAGAAAAAGTTGACACAATGTATGAAGACATACAGTCCATATAAGCATTTGTTAGGATTGTCATTTAAACATGGTAACAACATTTAATTAAACATCAATTTTATCAAAGCGTCTGTGACTTATATGCAGTTTTTCAAACTAGTTGTATTACTGAGTTAAAGATCTCAATTTACCTGCACATAGACCTCAGCTTCAAGTAAAGAAGACCTACCTGTAGCTGGTAAATGGAATGCTTGTCAAGGCAAAATCTCTGTAGTAAGCAGAAAGAAGAGGAAGGAAAGAGACTTCTGAAAGGTAGCTTAGGTTCAGCCTGGGCAGACTTGTGTCACTGGGCATCCCACAGAGAGAAACTGTCACAAACATTGGGTAATATATTTACATGTCTGAACTAGAAACAACCCTAGGAAGCTGTTTGCGGTAGTAGTAGGTATCAAATCAATGCAAATACAACCAAATAAAGGAACTAAGCTGGTGTTAGCAGAATATGAAAGGAAGATTATTTTTAATTACAGAATAAGTTAAATGTGAACATAGGTGGCATTGCTAATGAACAAGAGGAAAATAAGAATCTGAGAGGATTGTTTTTCCTTGGTCATGAAAATCTGTACTTCAAAGCAAAACTAGGATCCCCTGCAACTTCACAGACTGTACATTTAATTTACAGAAAAGTTTCCTCAAAATTATGTTGGGTGAGTACAAGGAAATTCTAAACCCAGATAGTCAAGTGTGAAGGAGTAAAAGAGCTGAATCAGTGGCTTTCAGCACTCATTTCAAAAAAGACCAACAAAGTCACAGATCTGCAGGACTTTCTGCATAAAATGTAAACCTTTAAACTAGCCTTGTGAGCAAACACCTTGTGTTGTCTGTGCCACCAATAAAAGCCAAAATATGAGATGCAAAATCTGTTCTTAGAACACAAATGCCACTGAAAGGATATCCAACACAGACTTTACTTTATGAATCCAAAGTTAATAGATGAAAAAAGAGCGTAGGATCAGAAGAGCATGCTATGATTTTCATTCATACTGCTTGCATTGCAGTTCATGAAAATATGAATATAGAATCATAGCAAATGATTCCCTGACTCAGCTTTTTGCAACCTTTAGCCAGTGGCATCATGGGGCCATGCAGCAAGTCAGACTGGTATGGGAAAACACAGCAAGGGCATGTGTATGTTATGACAACCTCTTCAGCAAACTGTGGCTGTTAAGCAATCCTTTCCCTGGTCAGTTTCAGGGACTTCTGAAGACTTATATTTGGTTTTCAAATATGTTTTAAAAAAAACAGTAAACAGATTTCTAGTTGGCCTGTTAAGGGCATGGTCTGGGATTAAAAATGGGGAAGTCACTGAGACCTGCACTGTACAGGGAAAGAATGGAATCAGACAAGAGTATGATGCCATATGTCATTGATTAAAAGCAAGTTTCTTGCCTCACCCCCACAACAAGCCACTAACCACAGCTATTTCATAGGATCTGTCTTTGCCCTGCTATTTCATCTGCACTAAGACAACTGCTGTGGTTCAGAGAGTTTACATTTGGTGTGTTTGAAGAGTAAAGAGAGAAAACGTTCTACTGTTCCCTGCAATATACTGTTGGTGCACATACAGACCCTCTGACTTTACTGCTCAGGATTCATAAGCTTTGTTGCTGCACTTGGGCAAATGTCTGCGCCATGCTTTGTTTGAGTGCCAAGGAATTGAAGGGCTCTCACCACTGTGGTGGCCTGATGGGTAAGAGCTTTCCACATACTACAGACCTGCAGTTAAGAACAATAGCTCCCTGCAAGAAAGATCACAGCCATGTTGCTCTATAAGCTCCAGAGGACTTACTGCACACATAATGCAAAGTTTGTAGCAAAAACTCCAAAAGCAAGCAAAATAACATAAACAGTTGCTTTTAAATCCTCTGGTAGGCATCACTTTGGCATATTTTCAAAGTTTATTACACACTTAAAAAAATATGTAGCTGCCACAGAAATTGTGAATAATAGCTGTGCATTTATGGGGGCTTTTTGAATTTGAAACTGACTCTCACTATTTGTGCATACGGATTCTGAGGCATTTTAATGTCTTTGAAAATCTGATATTGGTCTTTAAAACCATTTAGTCTCTAGTCAAAGGTATAGATTCTAAAATTAAAAAATAATGATCATAATGAGTTTCTACTTTTGTCACAGACTACAGCCCAATGATTTAGGCAGAGTGCTGTGGGATTTGAAAGACAAAGTGTGAGGACAAGGGACTCAGAGTAATCCCTCCAAACATTTCAGGAAATGAAAGTATAGTATTTCCCTAACTGGTCCCATGTAGCAAATGGCAGTGGGGAATAGAAAGTGGACAATTCCCATTTACCAAACATGACATCATACCCTCAGTGCACAGCAGAGCAAGCCACCTCCTGGTGAGCTTTCTAGAAGATGTAACCACAGAGATTCTGAGAGAAGGAAACCAATGTCTGGTTTCTCATATACTCCTTATTCAGTCCATGCCTGATTTAAGGAACAATATCATGCAAGAAGTAATCGTTGTCAAGGAATGTTAAATCAATCTCATACTATATGTCAAGTGATTGAAACTGAATATTTATATTTCATGTTAAAATAAAAAAAAATAAAATTGCTTCTGGAGTAGTGGGAAAGATAGGGGTTGACATGAAACACAGAATTCAGTTTGGGATGTTGTAATGATTTAAACTCAACTGAAAATTAAGCCCCACACAACTGCTTCACTCCACTCCAACCCTCAGGTGACAGACACAAAAGGCAGACATCACTGGTTTATATATCAATTTACTAGAAACAACGACACAAGAAAACAAAAAGTAACAATTCTAATAACAGCCCTGTATAAAAGAGGTGCTGTGTTACATGCAAAATGCTCATGGACGTGACAGGACCACAGCCAACACCATAAGACAAACAACAAAATGGTCCTCCAAACCCCTCCTCACTCACGCATCCTTTCCTCCAAGCCCAAGACAGTGAAAAAACAGTGATGGACAGACCCTCCAGTTGGGACCAGCACCACTCCATCCCTTCATTCACCTTGTACTTCCCTGGGAAAGGAAAAGAGACAACAATGTAGCAGTTCCTCTGTGCTTTCCCCTTTTCTTCCACCCAAAGCCACACCCTCTTCTTCTTGAAATTGAGAATTCCTCATTTCCACCCCACAGCAATGATGTGGGTGGTAGAGGACAAAACCTAGACTCACCCACGTGGTCCAGGCTCCATCCCCTCTTCACTACTGCAAAAAATTGACCCTGTCCTTGACCAAAAGTAGGACAGATGTGAATGTTAAAAGAACACTAAAAGCTAGGAAGTCCAGAAAATTAAGGTAGGCATATAGAAAGGTTTGCATATAGAAGTTGCAAAGCTAGGGTGATTTAGTGATGAGAAAACAAACAAACAAACAAACAAAACAACAAACAAAACCACACAAAAACCCAAACAAAAAACCACAAACAACAAAAAAACAACAACAACAACAACAAAAAACCACAAACAAACAAAACTAGAAGGCATTTAATTAAGGCATTCAGTCTTATGAAGGGTAGAGTCAAAAACTAGCCAGTCCATCTTTTTAACAGTGTCTCAGAACACCAGAACAACAGGAGGGTCACTTGAAGTTAATGACAGGTAAATGTAAAACAAAAGAGAGAGAATAATACTTCACACAGCATGTTATCAGCCTATGGGATTTCTGTCATGGAAGGTCGCTGAGTCAAATACTCCAGCTGAATTTTAAAAAGGGGAAGGTAATTTTATGACCATGATGATAATTTTGTGAACAGTGGTATTTATGTTTGCTAAAAATAGAGATCATTAAAATTCACATGACCAGGCATAAGACTGTTACCAAGAAAGAATTCATTGTACTTCACTCACCATCCACCCCAGACTTGTCTCACATGGCACAGCAGTTAAAAGATATTTTCTGATTCAATTGCTATTGTTTGAGGCTTGAGTTGAAGGTCATCCCTAGAGAGGGAGATTATCTACTCTATCACAGAGGCATGAAAACTTGACTTCTGAGTGTGTTTTAAATCAGGTACTATACTGTTAAAATTCTCTGTAGCTTTGAACATGCCATTGACCAGATGTAGTTCTAGTTCACATCAGTTGAAAAGGTCTACCACTGAAATCTGTGTAGTGTAAAGAAAATTCCATGTAGAGTTACCGTAGCAGATAGACAACTTTCAAAAGTAAATGCTTCTATTGAGCTAGAGGTGATTACACATTGTATTCCTTACTTAGAGTACAAGAAAGAGTAATTTCCTCTGATATAAGAAATAAAGAATGGAATGTTATGTCATGTGATGATAGTGATCTCAATAGACCACCATAATGCATGCTTCTATGAACAGTAATTTGTCATTTGATCTTTCTGATCAGTTGTCTTATGATCACATCAAGCTTCTTAAAATGTTCTTCTCACTGCTTAGTGCCTCAAAACTATTAGACTGTTGAGATGATTGGTAAAAAAGTTAAGATGGCTAATTTTTAGTCACCTAAATTTGATTTGACAAACCAATTTAAAAATATATTTTCTTCACTAAATATTTCACCCGTGAAATGTCTCATTTTTGTGTATTTTTGAGAAGGTCCAGTGAATAATTCCAATACACAGATTTCAGTGTGAGCTCTCTAATGTCCAAAAATTATTCCTCAGGAGTCCAAAGGGCATCCTAATGTCTTTTTAAAGTTCATAAATGAACTATTTATACTAAAGACTTGTAGTATTTGGATGTAGTTTTGAGGAAACTTGCACAAAATCTAATGACAATTATATTCAGGAACATAAACTGCAAGCTGATCTGTAATGTTACTTACAGATATGATAGAAAATAATTGGTTCCACAGTACAAACTTACCAATATGTTCCATTAGCATCCTTATTATAGAAACAAAATTAATTCCCATAAATAAATGTCCATTAATTTTGAATTAATGTTGTAAATATATAGCAATTATGCAAAGGAAGGTGAAGGGGAAACCTTATTAAAATAGTATGAAACATAAATAATAAAAAAGATTAATGTCTTTAAATTCTTAGCTTCACTACTTGGATCCTGAACTCAAGATAATAACATTATTAACATAATGTTTAATTGCTAATTAATAAAATAATGATATTTATTAACATAGATCTAAAATTTTGTTTTCCTGGACAAAGACTTTATATTGTACCTATAATCCTGCTTATGAACAACAACACACACACACAAAAAGTAACTAATCCAGAGCATATGTCAATAACTAGGAATTGCAGAGCTTTGCTTGTGATTTCAGTACTTTCAGCCCACAGAACATATTTATGAACAAGTTGCAAATTCTGGGTTACCACTGAGCAATGTGATTACAAGCCAGGGCTACTGCAGTCAATGGCTTTTCACTGTGATTTGAATGATACAGCAACTCATTCCCAGCTGAATTTAAAATCCTAATCATAGCACTGACATTGGAAACCTGTCTCTAACACTTACGCCACTCCCCCAATCAGGCAAAAGAAATGTAGTATGTAATTATATTTCCAACAAACAGAGATCAAAAATGAGCTATAGATCAAGACTTCTTCATAATGTATTGTCAGTAAAGCAGTAAGAGCAAATCCATTTGAGAAAATCACAGTTTAATCCCAAACAATTCACCGAGACAAAACTCATCCAGTGAGCAATTTGTTAAAATACATTCAGTTCTGGTTTATGCTTATATGAAGCTTTTAATATACATGAGAAAGACATTATTTTTACTGTCCCCTCTCTATTTTTAAAGTAAGTTAATTTTCTTTATTTCCAGTATGGAAATATGGCTTCAGGCATATTCTGCATTTAACCATGTACAGATTCTACCTGTGGGGGAAAAAAGTTTCCATTTTAAGAAAAATTTCAGTGCCTACCCACAGATTGTGGTGTTTGCTTAAGAAAGTTAATTTTTTTCAGTGAAATGACCTAGCACTGATGACTGAAAATGTATAAAATTATTTTTTCTTCTCTGAGGACCTGGTTCTATTAAAGTAAATACAAGTCATTCCACTGACCTCAGTGAACTCTGGAAATTGTCTTAAATTGGGAAGGGTTTAATGTGCGTGAATGTGAATAGATGAAACATAAACTCTGATACAAATGGGGTGGAGAAAACAGCTTTTGATGATCAGAGAAGTTCAACGAATAGCAGTAAGAGTTCTAGAATTAGTTAGACAAGCATCTCCCAGAAATGACATAGGTGTGATTTACTCTGCTTTGAGAGTGATGTCCCAGCATGACACAGAAATTAAAAGACTTCAAAGTACCATTAAACTCAAAGTTGAAGTATTTCAGAGAATTGATGTTAAAATATTGAAACTATTGATCAAATAATATAGTGAAATGATTTAAAAGTCTAGTGTAAACATTTTATTAACAGGTATACATAGAACACTGTTTTATAAATATAAATACATTTTAAAACTGGTGACATTTACAAACTTAGCAGCATTTCTCATCCTGCTAGGAAAGACTTCTTGGCTGCAGTATGTTAGAGCTACATTTTATCCAGGTCTCATTTGTTACATTTAAAGCCAGCACAGACCTCCTCACCGCTGCAGGTGAGAACCTCACTATGAACCCAGGATCAAAGCCAGGCAAACGTCAGTCTGAAGCAAAACCTTCTTATTGTTATCTAATTATGGCAAGTGGATGCACTTAATTTGTCATCCTGTCTTTGGGCAGATTAGGTCTAACCTTTAGCCTGAGTTGTACATCCTGTGGTTACCTAAACCAGTCAGCTCTTGGTCTGAGGTTAGTTCTAGCTGTGGAGGTGAAAAGTTAATTCTTTCTATACTCTCTTGTCCATGACCATTGCCTTTAATTCATCTTGTTTTGACATTTCTTTTTGGCCTTAGCATAAAAATTGAAGTTATACAGCGCCTTAAGATCTGTTGAAAATCTACAGCAGACTTAGCATTACCACATTCTCTGTTATTTCTCTATATACCTTTCTGAGTTTTAATGTTAAGAGCAGACTTCTTCTTCTGAATTATATATACCTGAAATAGTAGCATTTTAGTCTGTGACTGGCGTCCCAGTTGTTGCTGAATGATGTCTCTCATCCCATCCATTTCTACCTATATGATTGAATAAATCAGATTACAGAGAAAATTAATCTGGTACATGGAATTAAAAAGCAGGAACTTGAGAAATCCAAACTTCTACTTATTAGATCTGCCTTTAAGTGGCACTTCTGAAATTAAGAGAGTGGGCACTGAGAATACATGAAGGTTTGAATCAGGCCCCAGTCATGGTAGCTGCTGGAAAAGTGCCAGACCGAGTCTTCTTTTGAATGTGTGTTAGTCTAGTATCATTCATTTTGAAAGATATTGATCATTACAAAGAGATTTAGTACCTGGTCAGCACTTACCAACGATATGCTGGTATTCAGTGATAGCAAATCCCATAGGCTCAGTGTGATTGCCATTCTGACCTTAATCCAAACATATATGTTTGACGGATCCAACCATTAAATGAGAGAGTAAATAGGTGCTGTGGGCTCAGCTTCCAAGTAGATTGCTGTTGTCACAAATCATTGTGCACTGCATTCTGGTCACCATCAGATTGTGATGTATTATGGAAGAGGAATGTGATGATCAGGAACTAGGTGATCCAGCACAACTGCACAACTGCAGAACAGGATGGAGCCTTGATGGAAGCAGTGGAATCTACACTTTGTTTGCACTCATACACCATCAAGTGTGTGAAATGGAGTTACTAAGTAGAGAGACTTGTCTTTTGCCTGTTTGACAACATAGCTGCACACCATCTTGCTCTATCTGGAGCGGGTGATCAGAGAATAGGAAAGCAGCTATAATGCCAGTCTAGAGGCACAAGGTTTCCCTGCTGCTGCTGGAGTGGGTTTTGAGAGGTGTCTTTGTTTGGAAAAGCTGGATTCCCTCAACCTTTCTGACAAATCTGTCTGTTACTTGCCTAGCACCAGTAGAGACATCCTCAACTATGCATCTTTCTTGTGTTTAGCACCTTTATTTTTAAATTTTATTGCTTTCTTGTCGAAAGCAAGGCAAATGAAGCAAACATAAATAGCATCCAGTGTCTTTGAATACCTTATCTGAACATTTATCATAAAACTTTAAGATACCTCTGCAGGGATTCAGCAGCTGTCTTGCCTCACAGTTCATATACTAGTAGCATTTTACTTCGGTGCCTTCAAATTAAAAACTTCTGTCTCAGATAGGGTGAGGTTGTTTAGCATTTGTTTTTTCTTGACTCTGCATTTCTATATTGCATTTTTAAATAAAAGAGCTAAGCATAATTCCCTTGAATAGACTACTTTCAGAAAATCTCTAGGATATTAATGCCTCCTAAATTCAAGCCAGACCTTGAAATTTTAATTCCTCTACTTTTTCATCCCATAAATAATTTTAACTGGTGTTCTATCCAGTTATATTACACTCTTGAAGAGAACAATACTGTCTTTAAGCAAAAGTTCTTCCAAGGTTGGCAATACCTTCCTGGTAAGTTCACCAGAAGCAAACCCAGTAATTTGGATATGACATGCTAGAGCTGTGTAAAGAGAATGTTTCTTCCCACACTTCTGCTTATTATTCTGTGATAATGGAGCTCCCTTCACTCTCTCTATATCTGACTCTCACTTCATCATTATAATGTAAAATATAAATTGTTTAAAAA
Source organism: Formicarius rufipectus (assembly GCA_013399695.1). Classification (NCBI taxonomy): domain Eukaryota; kingdom Metazoa; phylum Chordata; class Aves; order Passeriformes; family Formicariidae; genus Formicarius; species Formicarius rufipectus. Next base: position 31,921 of record VXAU01004367.1, on the reverse strand, counting down.
CAAATCAATAATTGTTAGTTTTGTATTAGCTTGCTTTGTTGTGTGGACAGGAGCCTAAGGAAGAGCTGCTGATTATTCAGCAGAGCCCCAAAGTAACTAATCACAGTACCAAGCCACACTGATGCATGATGTTCACTCACTGAGGTGAATATGATGGCTATATAGAATAGTGGGTTCCTCTGTTGGATTTGCATTCCTGTGGGGATATTAACATTTGGAATTGCATTGAAAGTAATTCTGTAGCTCTCAAGGGCATATGTTTGAACTTGTATGGAAGATCTCATCTTTGCATTTTTCCAATGATGAATGAGCACAGTATAATGAAAATCACAATATTTTTTATTGGCAGCAGCTATATTGGCAAAATTTTATACTGCAAGCTCTCCCCAGGAGGTAGCATGCATTCCATCCTCATTTGAAAGTGGTAAAAATGTTATGAGAGGTTAAAGCTTTCTGTTTTAATGGAAATTTTTTTTTATTATGTTTACTTTAATTAAGAGCCAAAGCTGAATGACTCCTTGACAATGCCTTGAACTCTCTTCTTATTTTTTTTTCCTTTGTGCTGAAAATGATAGTTAAAGTTATCTATTCTGCACTTTAGATAAATAGACGAGAGAAAATTATGATGTGCTAACTGCTGACATCACTTACTACTTCATTTCCAGGTTTCATTAACCTTTGTGTACCAGGAGTCCAGGTAATGCACCCACTGGAGAGTGAATCTCAGGCAGCTTTTCTTTTTCTGTCATTTTCTTTCTTTTTTTTTTTTTTTTTCTTTTTAATAAAAAAATGCATGCTTCATATTGTTATTAATGCAGTCAATAGCAATATATTTTGGCTCTATGCAAAAAAATTATGGCTGAGACCTGGGAATGGCAAAGGACTGTACTGGTGTTCATTCATTGACAGTAAGAGTATTAAACTGAGTGTGTGGCTGGTTTTTATCATCTTTAAAAATTGCATGTGATAGCTCATTCCCCAAAGAGTCCCACTGAGTCAATGCAGTTACTCATAAATATTACACGTCACTAAGAACAGAAAAATGAACCAATAAAATCAAGGTACCAATCAAGGTACAAAAAAAGGAGAAAGCTGAGACACAGATATTTAGGAGACTATCTCTGAAACATTTGCCTTTTTTCTTCACCAAAATTTTATATAGAAATATGCTGACCTTTGTACCCAACCCCACACAGGACCTTATTTTCAAAAGCTTGAAGATTCAGCTGATTATGAATTCCAAATGCGTTGTATGATTGCTCAAAGCTATGGAGAATCAAAATATCTGTAAACAAACAAGAAAAACATATTAAATCGGTGCTATATCCAAGTACTACATAATTGTCATTATTAATATATGGCTAAAAACAATGTATTTAACTGTTCTCAGAAAAAAATATGGATTGCTGGGGAGTGTAGAACTGGAAAGATATTTGTCTCTCTTAATTATGAATATATTGTTAGACTTTACAGCAACATCTCTAAAACCAAAATGCTACAAGATGCCAAAGATGCACAGGAGAATCTGTGAATCTAGTAATGAGAATTGGGTAAAGCAGAAAAGATCTATCTAACCATATCTATCTAAAAATTATGTGTGATATATCTCATATAAAATGTTTTAAGCATTGGATGAAAGCATATGGACATCCAAGAAAGTTATTCCTGACAGTAAGAAGTAGACTTCTGATGCATAGGTGGTAACTGGGTATTTAAGTACTGGAACTTTATTTAGCAGTACTTGGCTGAAGTTCCAATTTTTGATCCTGAGATCAGACCTGGAACAACTTGAGAGCACCTGAGTGCAGCTGCAGCAGATCCGATCACAAGAAATGTAATGGGTCAACATGTTTCAGGAAAATCATTGTAAATAAAACTATTTTCTTGTTGATATGTTCCTCAGAATAAGTAGCAATGGCAGTGGAAACCTCCTGTTTGTCACAGGAGACCCTTCAGATGAGGTTCAAGGAAGACTGGTAGAACAGGGCAGAGGACATCATCTGTTGAGTTTTTTCTGCTTTTAATTGATGAACAGAGAACACCCATTTCCAATCTGTTAATTCAATGCCTTTCACTGGCACTAATCACATTAAAATAATGTGGAGCAATGCTTTCTATTGAAATTATATCATTCAATATATCAGAGGAATGCATTCTCTTTTCATGATTTTAGTTTATATCCTGGCAGCAGAGTAAATATGATTTCTTTGACTGATGGCTTGTTGCATTTGTGTGCATATTTAATCAACAATAGACTCAACATATAAACAGTATATATCTCTATAGAGTCACAGTCAGCCATACTCTGCTGTCAACTAAGCTGGGGTAATTCAAGAATAAATGCCACTGAAATCAGTGGAGTTTCTCTTGATTTGCAGTGGGGTAGCAAGGGGTAGGATCTGTTCCCCTTTCTTCAGCTCCTGAAATACAACCACAGTGTACACCAGTAATGATCCCAAATTAAAATCTCTGATCTTTAAGTACATTTGAATTTTCTACATCTGCATTTTGGCTTTAAATAATTTAAAAAGAGGAAAGAACTGAATTATGGTTTAAGTTAAAGCTTCAGAATGATTTTAATAATCTAATTAATTGGAGAGCAGAGGGAGACTATGCTTTGAGTTTCTGTGGTATAGACAGCACAAGTCCCAGTAGCTCTATTTTCTCTTCAGGGGGAAACAGATCCTGATGACACCCGGTCTCCCCTCAAGGACAAGCAAGGGCCAGGAGTTGAAAAGTCCTGTCCCTTCAGCCTTGCAAGCAAGAAGAGCAAGGATGACAACTAATAGTCACAGACAGGATGTAGCAATAACTTTACTTCTCCTCCATCTAGGAGGTTGTGTTATTCCCCAAAAAAGGAATGAAAGGTGGACCTGAAAAGGAGCAATTTTGGCAATTTCTTTCTTTATTTTGTAAGTGAACTAGAGTTGGATTTTGTAGCATTTTGCTGTGAAACTCAAAGTGCATTGAGGATGTCATAGTTCTGCAGCTTTACAGGCAGATTCAATAAATTACTTTTATTTACTCTCAAGATTCACACTTAGCTGTTCAATCAGGGCTTTAACGAAATGTTTTCATTGTAACAAATTTAAAAAAAAATAAATGTAATGGACATTGAGATATAAAACCCCATTTTCCATAATAAAACCATTTAAATAAATCTAGGATGAAAGAAAGAAAGTATTCTGTGAAGTCCCAAAAGGAACCTAAGTGGAGAGTTTGAATTTACGGCACTGGTCTAGATTTCAAACTGAAGTGCAAAGTCTTTCCTAAGCTCACCCAGGAAGAGAAAGTTATGAACAGTTTACTGCAGTGCCTACAGGTTTGCCAGATACTATTTCTGGGCCTGTGGACCGCAAGAGTTTCAGATATTGATGTGTCATCTGAACACAAAAATGTATGTTAATGGATGGACTGAACAACTTAAAGAAGTTTCAAAGTTAATCCTCTACAGAGAAGTCTGTACATCTTTGAAACACTAGCTCAGCCATGACACAGTTTCTTACTGGTAACCAGCCCTCCCTGCCCTTTTCTGACCCTGCAACCCTCTCCTTCAGAGCAAAAATTTATAGGCTTACATAGATGTGTGATGAAGTCTTGTGGCAACACTTCATTTTAGGGCAGCATATTTGCATGTATTCTCAGCAAGTGTGGTACAGACCTCGTTGGTACTGTTTTAAGAAGTCCTTGATGCAGATAGACCTTGAAAAACTGCACCAGAAAATATTTCTATGTTCTGTTGTCTTTCCAACAGAATATGAATGCAAGGAATTTTGCATAAGACTCAGGCTTGACACCCCACATTCAGATAAGGGCTGCAAAAAGAATTCTGCCCTGGGTTGAGGAGAAGGGGTGCACAAATAATGTTCCTATGTCATTCCAGTTGTGATTGATCTTTCTAGATCCAAGTTAGTATTTCATATGGCATGCAAGCTATGGGCCCTTATGTGAAAAGATTGCCTGCACTCCCCTTGTGCCTGATCAGTGTTTAAACAGCATCTGTCACTTTAACTTTGTTAGTATCCTAGGTATGCTCTTGGTTTAAACTTCTCTGAACATAAAATCAGTGCAGGTCATACCATTCAAAGACTGGATGAATTTATTGAGTGTCCCTAACACTTTCTTCCTTTATCTTCAGATTTTCAGCCTGGCACTCCAAAATACTGCAGCAAATGCTGCAGGGATTGCAAGCCTATTGCTCTACAATCTAACTCTCCTGAGTTTTACATTTTTAGCTGTAAAACTTAATACTAGAGCTCTCTGAATAGATGCCTAGAGTATTGCTGTAGGGTACAGTGCTATAGGATGCTGATATCCCTTTAATATGCTTATAGTGGGTAATGATCACAAGTTGTATGCCAAAAACCTCTTTACTAATGAATCTAAAGCAAGTCTGTCATGTGTTGCTGTCCGGCTAGTTCACTTTTCAGAAGTGAAGAAGAGATCAAATATCTCATCACATCCTAACCTTCTAGTCCTTGTCCTGGCTGACTACACATTTGTGCCAGTAGGGTTTAACAACTTAGAGAAAAGTGAGAGAAATAGTAAAAACAGTATTCTCTGTCCACCTCTTTTGTGATGCACTGGCATTGTAGTGCTCATCTTTTCTGGTGAAAGCACTTGTCCTTTTTCCAGACTGTTCCAACTGACTAAGACACCTTCATCCTTTCCAGATCAGCTTATCATAAACACTGGAAAACTGCATTTCAATTCCTTCTTAGTGAAGCAATTGAACTCCTCCCTTAGTGAGTGGTCTGTGTATGAGAGGACCTGCTAGAGTACCAAACTACATGGTTAAACAGATGATGCCACAAAACTCTCTCTGGATAAAAAAAGGGGAAATAAGGATGAAGAATGACAAAAGGACACAGAGGAGAAACCCATAGAGGGGAACGGGATGCTGTAGTTATTTCATTGCCAGAGTTATGCCTAGAATGCCCATAAACATCAGGTTATAATGCTATGATTGTATCATAAGACTAGACAGATCTGTGTTGAAATGAAGAGGATTATTACTCCACCCACACATGCTGGAGGAGAGATCACACAAAGTTCAGAGATCATACACTTGCTGTGCTAAAAATCTTAGTGTTTTTTAAAATGCTACTTAAAGAGATGTTTGCTTAAGACAAGTTTAGTTTCTTCCCCCTCCCCCATTTATTAATTTATTGATTCTCTATTTGAGGAGACTAGACAAAAGATTATTCAGCATAGCCTATATTTCTTAAATACCCAGGATGATGTTAGCAAGATAAGTGGAGAGAAGTTGGTGAAAGTTCTGTAAATAGATTAGCTGAAAAGACATGACATTGCTTAGGAAGATATGTTATGCTATGCTCATCTTCCTGTTCAGACAGAACACTTCTCAAAAGTACAAAACCAAGAGCCAATGTTGAGGTCTATTTTCCTTATGTATAATGAATGCTGTTAAATTCTTCTTTCTCCAGTATTCTAGCAGGAAATCTTATTGATGAATTCCCTGAAGTTCCCTAACGATTCTTTTAACAGATTTTTTATTTGCAGCAACAGAAATGCAGCACACTGAACCATTCTGGCTTTCACTCAGTTAGGCCTTTGCCAGCATCATTCTTAGTGCACAGTGTGTGCCAGATCTCCTCTACTCCCTGGCTGATATACTTGCTTGCCTGAATAGGCTTATCAACTGTAAATTATAATACCTATACCTTCTCTTCATCCTTCATTAGCCCTAGTATTAGTAATATCACAGCACCCATGAGTTCACCTGGGGACTTAATTTTTTAGGGTGTAGTTGTAATGTTTGCATTGACACTCCTCTGTATATCCAGGTAGGTTGTGTTCATTTACTTTGGAGTTTTTATTTTGTCTTTTTGTTTTGAGAGGAAGAAGAAGAGCAAAATACACAAATTATGTCAGAATTGACCATGCTGTCACCAGTGTGGTCTCCTCATCTCCACCAGTTTATTTACCTTTCTCTACCTTCCAGCAAAAGTTAGTCTGATTACTCCTCTCCTCAAAATAGTTTAATTGATAGCCAAGAACTTTGTGCATGACTTCTTCAAGGCTAGTTATTCCTTGGACTAGAAGAACATATTTCCATCACTTATACCCTCTGACTCACCTCTGGTTCCCAGATGTTGTGATGGTTCTGGATCGTGAAAATGTTTGGCAAGGCTTTTTACCAAGCAAGACATACTCCCAAATCATCTTGTGGGTTCTCTGTAGCTTGCACTATGTGTAAAGAAGCCAAAAGACAGTACTATTATAGCCCTGAAAAGATCTGGAGACAGAGAAGATGCAAGTCAAAAGGATGTGGGGATTAAAGAGAGGAAGGTTTGGGAATATCTCTTGTTGATAGGGGGAAGATTACTGGTGGAAACTGTTTTTCACTGGCACCTAAAGCCTTTGCTATGAGTGCCAGCAGCCTGCACAGACTGAGGTGCTATTGCAAATGTTTCAATTCCATCTAAGCATGTGCTGCTTCTACTGCAACCTCTTGCTTTGCTTGTGCTTTTCCAATCATTCAAAAGCATTTAGCTCTCTTCCACCACAGGGTCATACAGACAATATAGGCAAATATTTACTTTAATATTTATTTTAATGTCATTCTGCCTGTTCTTCGGTTTTTTAAATGCCCATCATTACCTTTTCCTGCATACCCATTATTCTGAGATCAATGTATGACCTCAGATTGTAGGGTTGGAAGAAGCTTTCAGATCATTCAGTCTGACCTTGCTTATGATTCAGAATTTATAATTTAATCCCATTCTTCCTGTATGTGAAAGCATAATGCACATTTTTATGTAATTGCTATGCATAACACAAAATGCTGTGTAATTTAATAAATAATAATAAAGCATATCCAAATGGTAGCTCTGTATAAAAGAAGGCTGAATTCACCTTACAATATTATTGCCCAACTGAGAATTTGCTGGAAAGTTTAATGCAAGCTTTGAAATTTGGAAAGCATGCTTCTTTGTTAAGAAATTCTCCATTTCTCATCATGAGTTTCTCAGAAACCATTAACATTTTTTATTTAAAGTAATAAGCTCAGAAGAAGGGGATATAGCCATGAGATAATAGCCTTTGTGAAATCACTAGGTGTGCTGAGGTGAATCCATGGGTACTCAACATAATGACAGGATCATCAGCTAATGCCTACTTTTATAGAGTTTTAATATTCTAATCACTTTTCCAAGAAATAATCTTTATATTTAAAGGTATAAGGACAGTCTTAGAGCCAAAAATGTTAAAATAATATTATGTTACCCTATGAGTCTTGTAGACAATTAGTTTTAATAGAATGTAATACACCAATCTGATTCACTAAGACAGTGAGGTTTTCAACTAAAAGAATTACAGAGGCTATGCCTGCTCGTTATATTTCAGCTCTAAGCCTATTCAGATTCTTTTCCTCTGAGTCCTCAGGCTCCTCGGCTTGGTGTCTTGATTAGGATGGCAAGGGAGCCCAATGGTCCCTTGTGGATTGCATTATGATTTAAGCCCCTCCTATAGCTGAAGTTCCATAAGGACTGTGGAAGTCAGGACACACACATTTGACTCCAGACTCCCACTTACACTTCATTCCTATAGAGGAATCCCTACTCTTTCCCATCTAAAAGACAGAGACAAAGCTATGCCTGAATGACAGAAGTCTTAATGAAGTGATGATTGTGCAGGTTTGAGACCCCTACCAATACAAATATCTGTACAAAGTGATGTCTCTCTATAGTCTGCAAGGAAGAAGTTGTTACTAGTAAAATAACATTTTCTTCAAGCATTGCTAGCTTCTTGGTTGCTAAGGGGTTAGCAAAATCCCATTGTGAAAAGGATAAAGTAGAGTTGGAAAATACCAATATATAGCCATATACAACCACAACCTACTCTGTCAGCCATTTATTTCTTACAGGTGTAAGTGCACTGTTTCTGGCAAGTAATGTTGTTTATAATTATAGAGGCAGTGTGTGTGTTTGCTTGCCTGCTTTCTTGTTGGTGTAGATGTGCTGTTCAACATTTGTTTCTCCTAGGACAGTCTCAGAAATAAATATCAGACTACATAATCACAGAATATGCTGAGTTGTAAGGGATCCACAAGGATCTCAGATATTAACCAGTTTGTTCAAATAGCTCTCCACAAAGGAACTAAATCACAGAATTGTTTAGATTAGATCTCCAACAGATCTCCATCTTAAGAACTAGATCATAGCACTAAGTGTCACATCCAGTTGTTTCTTGAACACCTCCAGGGATTATAAATCCATCACCTGATAAAATTATAAACTGATAAAACTACTGGTCAGGCTACAAGCATCTAGTAAGTATCCAACAATTAAAATTGCTAAAAAGAAAAAAGATATTTCAGAATAAGCAGGCAAACTTCTCCTCTCATCATTTTGCAGATCATAAGGTCACATAAATTTTTGAGCAAGAAAGTTCATTGCATCTGAGATAAGACTGCATATGACAGTACAAGAAAACATGACCAAATAAGAGGGGATTATTAACTGTATTCTATAACAAATCTACAACGTCATTTTACTCATGTGCTTTCAGATGTGATTAGATAGTAGCCATGGGATTATTTTCTGATTATATCTGACTGAAAATTCAAACATTTTAAGTATAATAATGAGGATTTTACTTCTCTGTTTCTGATGCTGCTGAGATCCAAGTCTCTCTGTATTAAAGTAAGCAAGAAACATAATGTTACTCAAGTTACATTTTCCACTTGAACTGGTAATATTATTGTGCATTCCTAAGCCACAAGAATAAAATCTTTGGAAACTAAAATCAACCAGCAGTACATACTGGGATGCCAATGAGCCATAAAGGCTATATATAGATTTATATAGCAGATAAATATTATACTGTCATTAGACAGCAAGCAAGAGTTTAATATTTGGATCTTCTGTCAGATTTCTGCAGAACATTACTCTCCAACAGAGAGTATAAAATCTTCTTCAGGAGGATAGCAAACCAAGAGACAGGACTCTCAACAGCCAGCCAGCCAAATCAACCACACATTTCAATGTTAACCTCAGAGGGGAACCAGTGAGAAGTTTACAGTGTAAAGGGACCAGGGAAATCAACTTGATCTCTTCTGTCAGTTTGCTGTAAGCCTGAGAGACAGCAACATCATCAGTTCTCACTACAGCTGGCATTACAATTTCACATTAGGTGTTCAGGAAAAGTCATCTCAATTGCTTCAGTATTTTTGCCATGTATTCAACTTCAATTCATGGTGGCTTCCTATTATAGAATCAGTGACTGGCTTAAACAATGAATTCTTCTTTGGGGATTTTTTTTCCCTTTTATGGCAATTTACTGTGGAGTCTCTTGTTGTTCCTTTTTGCTAAATTAGGGAGATATGAAGAGACTATATCTGTTTTCCATAACCCAAGAGGCGTTAAGAAAGCTCATCACTGTAAAGGGCCAGCCACTTAATATATTTTCCTTCTGTGAAACTGAGCTCAGATTAGATTAATTTTTCCTTTCATTTTTTTTTTTTTGTCCTTCTTGTAATCTAAATCACTTCTTCAGACATGTATGGAAGACCCAAAGAAATGTACTTTTCATCAGGATGTTGTGTCCCTTGTATATCAAGAGTTCTTTGTTTATAATATGATAACCAAAATTGTGTTACTGAGCCGTCTTCCAACTGTCAGACAATATACTTGACCAACCTTTGCTTCCAATCAGTATGTAGACATCCTAGTATTCACCTATTTATATTTAATTTTCACTATAATCATAGTCATCAAAATGGTGATATCACAGACTTTAAATTTACCATTGGCTATATTTTGTAGGCATCCTTGTCTCAGTTGTCAAACATATCTGTGTCTCAATGTTTTATCTCAAGATTCAGTTTGTGGCTATTACATAATGACTTTGCCATGTTTCGTTTTGAACTGCAGTGTCTGGGTTAGTTTCCATAGAACATGCAAGCCCTGCAGAAGGTATGCCTCTGTCCTAGGCATATGTTTCCATATGACCTTGCAGCAGAGTGTCATGCTCCTTCTTTACTCTTCAGCGACCTCAAGAACCTTTACATAACTTTGATAGGGAAGCATGCAAAGTGCTTGCACTTAAAGCAGTTCTACCAAAGAAGCCCTGTCTAAAGACTTTGCAAGTGTTTTAAAGGGTATGGTCTGGGTGGGGAGACCAAATAATTTTGTTATTCATAAGGGTCAGGATGGATGTAAGGACACGTATTGTCATTGAGAGAGTCTGAGTGTAAAACTCGCACTGCAGGACAGCAACCTAACCACATTGTTGTTGTTGGCTAGACTTTGCGAACGAAGATTTTTGGGATAAGCCTGCGCAATGGATTTTTTAGGTGAGGCACAGTGTGCGTGGAACTGGCCCCTAACTACATTACAGTAGTGAAAAAAGCCACTGCTGGCCTGGAGGTCATGGACTCTACCCTTTTCCAGGCCCACTTAGATGCTAGTTTAAAGAATGAAATGAACCCTATCCAACACATATAGTCTTGGCTAGTCTATTACACAGAAACCTGTTAATGAAGGACACAATGCAAAATTATTCTAGAACTATAACTTGAAGGACCTACAGGGAGACCTTATTGCAACCTTTCAGTATATAAAGGGGTTTATAAAAAGAAGGGAAAGAGACTTGACAAGGACATGAACAAGGGGAAATGATTTTAAACTAAAATAGTAGATATTTAGGTGTTAGGAAGAAATTCCTTTCTCAGACAGTGGTGAGGTACTGGAACAGGCTGCCTAGAGAAAATGTGAAAGCCTCATCCCTGCAAGTATTCAAGGAATGGCAGGACAGAGTCCTAGACAATCTGATCTTGTGGGTGGCATGGGTTCCACCCATGGCAGGAACATTGGAACTTGATGATCTTTAAGGTCCCTTCCAACCCAAGTCATTCTATGACTATGAGTAAGGCATGCCTTCAGGAATCCCAGGGTCCTGAGAACTATGAGAATGTTAGGAGTAGGGAAGACCTGTCCTCAGTGAAAAAGGGTTAAACAAATTAGGCATACACAAGGTTGCTCTCTATTGTATTTGAAAGGTCAAGATGAAAAGGAAAGGTTCCTGAAAACTGGAAGAAAACATGTCATTCTTATCCTGCAGAAGGACAAGCAGAAGAAACTGAGAAACTATTGGTCTGTCAACTTCACCTCAGTCTTCTGGCACAAAAAAAAAAAATAAAAAATCTGGAAGACATTTCCAAACATGTTAAGGAGAATAAATACTTATTAAGAAAGAAAAGGTGATTAGATGAAGTCAGTGTGTATTTACAATAGGGAAATAATGCCTGATCAACCTGATAACCTTTTATGATCTGATGACTAGTTTTATGGATGAGGGGAGAACAGTGCATGTTATTTGACTTCCCATCTTCTATATTATTGTCATAGACTAACAATGATGAAGTCTTATTTGAATAATTTGATCTTCTTCTACAAAAAAGTGACTCACTGGAGGAGGAAAGGGCTCTGAATGTTGTCTACCTAGACTGTAGTAAAGCCTTTGGCATTATTCCTATGTCATTCTCCTGGAGAAACTTTCAAGATTTTGGCAGGTGCTCTATTCACTGGGTAAAACACTGTCTGGGTGTATGAGGCCAGAGAGTATTGGGGAATGGTGCTGCATCGAGGTGGAAATGAGTGGGATTCTTTGGGAGTTAGTATTGTGGCCAATACTGCTAAGTATCTTTATCAGTGAACTGGATAAGGAGATCAACTGCATCCTCATTCAGTTTTAAGATGACATAAGCTGTGTGGGAGTGTCGATCTGCTGAAGAGTAGGTAGGCTCTGCGGAGAAATCTGGACAGGCTGGATCCATGGACCAAGGGTGATTGTATGAGGTTCAAAAAGGCCAAGTGTCAGGTCCTGCATTTGGGTCACAGCAAACCCCTGCATCACTGTGGGCTGGGGCAGAGTGGCTGGAAAGTGACTCGGTGGAAGAGGACCTGGGGGGTTCCTGTTTAATGATAAGAAAAATGATTTTGTCCTATTGAACACAAGAACAGATTTCCAAAGAAGGATGAGGAGTCTCTTGGAGATACTCACAATTTGACTGATCACAGCCATGGGAAATTTGTTCTGATGACCTTGCTCAGAACAGTGACTGGTCTAGATGATCTCCAGAGGTTCTTTCCAACCTCAACACTTATGTGCTTCTGTGATACCTGCTAGGAAGTTTTAGTGCTAAAAAAGTCTGACAGGAATTTTAAGTGAAAGCACCATGAACTTCCTAATGTTTTCCACTTCATGAGAAAAAAAGGAAAGAAAAATTAAAACCACAAAATAATAATAATAAAAAAGACCACACTAATATCACACTCTTGGGTGCCTCTCAATTAGAAACTGATATTTGTTTGAAGTAATTCTTTCAGAAATCCCAACCTGACTGAGACTATTATAAAAGCTCTTGTTTACATGCATTAGATTACAACAGTTTTCCAAGAAAACTATTTTTATTCAGTTATTTACTCTCAAAAACAGGTTTCTTGAGACCAGGGAGAAAGCTGCTTGTGACCATATGGAATTGTCTGACCATCACAGCTTCCAATCTATTTATCTTTTGCAAATGCAAATCACTCTGACTCAGTAACACTTTCCAGGGCAATAAAAGTTGATAATGCATTTGGAGGCCACTATGCAGGAGAAATGAATACTTTCCCACCACACTCTTCCAAGGAAATCTGACAAAAACTCCAATACTAAATAGAACTAAAATAGTATTGGTGGTTACTTGAGAGTGGAAAAGAGAGTCCTGGAGCTGGCTCCAGACATTTAGTGGTCATAAGTATTATACAAGCTTGTAAATTGAAGAGTGTATAACTCATAAACCAAACATTCCCCTCTCTCTACTTTTTTCCTTCCTTTTTTTATTTTTTTTTCTTTTTAATTGAAGGTAAATTCCACTTTCAAACACCAAAAATTCCTCACCCATTTCCCCATTGTTGGGAATCTCTGAAAAGGCCAGATGTTGGTGGCAGTAATTCAGGGGCTGGACAAGTGCCTGAAATACCCACTGCCTTCTGGAGGACAAGAATGTGGCTGAGCTGCTGGAACCTTCCACCAGTGCAGGCTGTAATGCATTGTATGTTTCTGTTGTGGTTTTGCCTAAGAACAAATGGGGATTGAAAGTGGAAACTACTTAATGGTGTAAAAAATTAACATAGCCCCTAAAGGCTTGGAAATTTAAATCTGAGCTTGTACTCACTGATATTCTGTGGCGTGTCATGCTAATTCATGTCCTATTTTTATGTCTTGCTATAAGAAATGTTGCTTATTATAGAAGGGAAAAATCTGTCAGATATGATCAACACCTTTGTGTCTAAGAAAGTAGCCTTGCTATAGTCACACAGGCCTAGGATTTAAGAGAAACAAAATTTTAGAGACATGCAATTTCTTTCCTTTAAAAAACCTGGCACAGGTGAAAAAACACATGCTTTTCAGACACAGCTATTCAGTTTTTAAATTCCAAAGTATTGAAATATGTACAGATGAAGTAGGGCATAGTTGATGAATATGTGTAGTCATGTACTTAATAAACTGGAGAACAAAATTAAAACTTAATCTATAACTAAAGATTCCCATGCTATTAAAACAAACAAACAAAGAAACAAAAACAAAACAAAACAAAAACAAAAACAAAAACAAAAAAACCTGAAAAATAATGATTGACGAACCAAGACCTAGTGGATGAACAAGCATAAAATGTCATAACTCTTCAGATGTATGGAAACATTTTCAGGTAAAACACAACATTTCTGTTTTAGAAACATAATTTCAACACCAAAACCAAAAAATGGTTCCATATTTTACTCAAAGGGTCCAGTGCTGGTTCATGCAAACTTCAGGCATAAACTGACTACACACATAGTAAATATAATTGGTCCCTTCTTCATTGTGATAGATGGAAACACAAACAGCCAGCAGAAATGGCAGAAAATAAATTAGATTTTTTTTATAAAGTGAAGAATTTTAATAATTGCTATGGGTTAACATAAAAGTCTTTTTTTTTTTTAAAAAAAAAAAAAAAACCCTTGAAAAATAATAGATTAACTAGCTTGACAAACAAAATCTAATAAAAATCACACAGTCCTCTATTCAACATTTCAAGTCATCCATAATGATCCTGATACAAAATATTAAAAAGAAATTTGTTCTGGAAGGATTTAGCATTTTTTAAAAGAATCATTTGTATTGAAACTTTCCAAATTTAATCTCTCAGTAACCCTTTATTTCCCTCAGAAAAGAAGAATGGAGAGCCATGAGAGCATTACCAGGAGGAAGCCTTTTTTAACTTATTGTGCAAAGAGATGATCCACAGCCAAATTATGATGAGACAAGATAGACAGCTACCAAGAACAAGAGCAGCAGTACTCTCTCCCTCCCTCTACCTCCTTCCCTCCCCTGAAATCTGTATCCCTCCACAGTTCTACTGAGATCTTATGGACCACTCTTATGCACATACTGCTCTCCATAACCGACCCTGATCTTTCTGGATCCTCATCCACCTTGCCCTTACTGGCCTCCTTCAATCCTCAACACCTCCCTGCATACACTCCTTGAAAATTTTGTGTCATTATCACAAAATTCAATTTTGCTCTTGGAGGAAGTGGAAGTTAATGCTGCCTCCTGAACTGAAAAGCCTTGAGTGGGTCCTGGCACTACATGAGGAATTGTATCATTCAATGAGGAATGAGATCTGAAGAGCCCTATTCAACCTACAAATAATTTACTCAAAAGACTACAATGGGCACCAGGCAGAAAATAGCATGAATACAGAAAAAAAAGAAATATATATATAAAGGCAGCCTCAATCCTGCAAACACTTACATGTGTACTTAATGTAATGTGGATGAATATTGATTTCAATGAGAGTGCTTATATGCATAAAGCAAGGCATATGCATGCTTATAGGATCAAGGCCAAGATTGTTAAGTACTGCAAGCTGAGCTTTAATGACTGATAAAGCAACTTAGAAATATACCAAAATATGTCAGGGAAATATTCAATATGCCTGGTTGGTTTCAATGCTTATAGAAGGGCATCTATGCTCTCAGTCTGAAATAAGAAAAATAATTTGTTAGCAAATTAATGGTAATTACATAAAATTAGAATGTAGTATAATGTATAAGCAAAAAGAGAACACATATGTTGCTAAATAATTCTGCCTCCTACTAAAATGCATCCATTTCTGTTAATATGGCAGCTACTGAAATAATGTACAAAAACATAATACTTTATGTCAAGGAGGTGAATGATCCTCCCATTTGCAACAGCCAGGGAAAATTAAAGACAAAAGAGAATTGCTCACAACTGAATTCATCTTGGAAGTATGAGTTGCAAAGCCAATGGGTGATCACGTCAGATCCTGCTGTTCAGCTTAAACAAGCTTGTTTATAATGTAGGTGGACTTACTGGCCACATAAATTATCTCATGCTCTGTGTCATAGAACAGTCTGAAGCACTGACCTAACATTTTACTAAAATTACATTTTTCTTCAGCCTTCTATGAAAAAGAATGAATGTGAAACGCTTTGTGGAAACATATGCTCTGGTTTCTGTTTAAATGCTCTTGTGGAGAATGTTTAATTGTGTAACCAAAATGACAGTTCTGGACAGTGACTGGAAACTTAATGCTGGAGACTTTGAAAACTAAGTCTTAATTCCCCACTCACTAACAGCATAATTTAGCTGTGATTAACACAGAAAAACACACTCTTAGCTCAGCCTGAATGCTGAACAGATACTGTTTCCAATTATGGGGACTGCTCAGGTCTGCAACGATCTTGAGTGAGAACGCACTGCTTGTGAGCAGTGCTGGGCTGACAGTGGAGAACACTCCAGCTTTCCAGACCATACAATTCACACACCTAAATCTTTTTTGAGGAGTATACTGCATATTTTAGAAAGCCAAGCTGTGGGAACTCTGGAAGCAGCTTGTAGGAAGGAGACAAGTCTCCCAGGGAAGGAGGCTTGGCTGAGCCCTCAGCTGATATGCACAAAGCCCTTTGTTGAAGACACTGTGATGTTTCTATCCCTGAAATGAGGTGCTGTAGCCCCGCCCGATGTGTGGTGTCCACACTGCATAGAGTTCCAAGCTGACATGAATCTCTGAATATGAGATGACAGATAAGTGTCTCTTCAGATCTGGTCAGCTCTGCTGACTTGACTAGATCATGACTACCAGTGTTTGGTGAGAGTGGAGTTTTGTAGGAAACTTCAACTTTCAAAGTTCCTCAAGGAGCTGTATGAGCCCAGGATTCCTGCTGTCTTTACTCTTTTTTCTAGGACAATCTAATTAACAATAACCAAACTATGACAAATTTCTAGCTTTCCACCTACAGTGCCTCATTGGCCAAGGAAATGGCAAGTCATCTACTGCACAGACTGCTTATTCCTGCCTATCTAGGGGACCAGGCTGACAGAGCACTTGAAGAGGCTGTCCAGGAAGGTCATGGAGTCTCCCTCTTTGGAGGCATTCAAAATCCTCTATGCATTCCTATGTAACTTGCTCTAGGTGACCCTGTCTTGGCAGGGAGGTTGGACTAGATGACCCTCTGATATCCCTTCCAACCCTAGCCATCCTGTGATTCTGTGACTATTGCAGAGACATGCACTCATTTATATTATTTTTAGTTCAAGGTAAGTTCTACTTTGGTGTCTAAAGACCTCAAGTTGTTTGACTAACTTTTTCTGACCTAACTTTTTCTCCCTTCTTCAAGCCTGTAGCTGCTAGAGAACATTTCCAGTTTTCCTTCTTTGTTTTAACAGCAGTACAAGTCAATGGCTGCTGTATAGCAATCTGCAACACACTATCAATGTATGAAAGGCTATTAAGAGTACATTTAGAAACAGAAAAAGTAATGCTTTTTTTAGAATGTAAAATGGCTATTAAAAAACCAAAAACCAAAAACCAAAAACAAACAAATAAAAAAAACCCAAACAAAAAACCAAACCAAACCAAAACAGACAAAAAAAACAAAAACAAAAACAAAAAAAAACCCAAAAAAAACCCAAAAAACCCCCAAAACCAAAACAAAAACAACAAAACAAAACAAACAAAAAAACAAACCCCCCAAACAAACAAACAAAAAAACCACCCAACTTTATTTGTACTACCCAGTGCAGAATTGTGCCGATTTTCTTCTGAAATTATGATTTAACACAGTGTTCTTTGTCTCAGCCCTACAGTTTTCATCATGTCTGTATCCTTTAAATAAAAATAAAGCAATATAAGAACAACTCAGTGAAATTAAACTGTTACCCCAGAGTGAACAGAAAAAAAAATAAAAAAATAAATAATACCACCAAACTTGTGAACTTTGAGGATTGAGCTTCAAAATATATATGTTCACTTTAAAACCAGACCTTTAACTGAAGAAAATCAGCATGTCTCCACTGAAGCAAATGAAATTATGCCAAAACACGCCAGGCGAGTATTTGACACTCAGTTATGTGCAGCAATTCCCTGGTCTGTGGCTGCTTTACGAACAGTTGAACTGGCAGTTTGCTCAGGCAGGTTTTCGACTTGTCCGTGGAACTGCAAGGATTTTTCTCACCTCTCATCAGTGTGGATCTGCAGCCAACATCTTTAAAAATACATACCAATCTCATTCAGCTCAAAGTTGTGTAGTAAAATGAGGCAAGCCCTGAGATGAATTAGAAGCAAAGGGCTTCATTGCACACTTGAACTCTATATGTGGCTTTCGTTGACATCAGTGCGAGCTGTGTCTGCAAATAAGTGGCCCCCTTTTGTTATGGAGTAACAAATCTTTAGTGCACAGCCTGCTTCTGACAGAGTCAAAATCTTCCTTTGAACAAGCACATTCTTCCCTCAGATTCACGCAAAGACATCAACCAGCATTGCCAGATGACATGCTCAGAAAATTAGGATGCTGTCCTGGACCAGCAGTGCAGAAACTGACTGACAAGGACTGTGCAAATCTGGAAAAAATCAAGACTTTTGCCACTTATGTGAGATATCAGGAAAAATACTTCCAAAATAAGAACATCCTAATTTTAATCTTGGTAACTAAATCCTAACACTAACTGACAGCAACACCAATGACAGCATAAATGTGCCTGAGGTGTAGGCAAAGAGTACGCAGGGTCATAATTCAAATTTCTGAACATGTACAGTTAAGGCCATATTTTGCAGGAACTCATTAAGGAATGTTAAATGGGTAAGTTTTTTCAAGCATTCTATGCATTCAAAAACTTCTGTTCTGCCTCTGTGACTAACCAGATTTTTCCAAACCTCTTTATTTCTCCAATGCTGAGAATTTTTGCAAACCTGTGTCTCTAACATTTATGAAATGTTGATCTGCCATGCCACTTGTTAAGCTAAGAAAGGTGCTTTGCTTCGGAGTTCTGTCACAGAGCACACACCACTTACACATAAAGAAAATCCTTTTAGTTCCCTGAACTTTAAATCATGAAATAGTTAAAAATATTGAAGGGCATGAACTATCATCACTGAGAGAGAGTGAGAGAAAATGGAAGGAGGAGCATGGTACTGCACTTTGCAAGCTCAGCAGTTCTTCAGATGTGGTCTGGCATGTAGTTCATAACGTCAAGCAAATCGGCTCATTTCAGTTGTATATACAGACATATATGCATCAACAGAGATAGATGCATAGATTTGAAACTCTCTGAAGAGTAAAATAAAGCAGTGTCATGTACATCTTTAGTAGATCAGCAGTTGCATACATGAAGCTATTAAAAATTCATTGCTTTGTAGTATTTCAGCACAAAAACACAAGCTGAAAGTTTCATGTATGAGACATCTAGGATGAGGTTTCTCTAAGAGGACACTGATGATGATGTCATTTGAGCTTTCTGCTTCACTTTGTCTCATGGTTATATTTTCCACTGTCATTTATAAGAACAGTTTAACTGAAAATTCTTCCCTCCAAGAAAACAGTTTCATCAGAGCAAAGTAATTTCACTAAAACATAGCAATTGAAATTTTTGGGGTTAGAACTTTTTTGAGGTCTCCTGTTAATTCTGAGTAAGGAGAGAAAAAGAGAAAAGCAGGCAGAGGGGAAAAAAAGAACAGAGGAACAAAGATGCATATCCACATTTATGTAGGTAAAAGAATGTTGGCAGACTTTTAGGCAAAAGGATGAGAGAAGAAGAAGTAAATTCCAGAATGTTGAAATACAGGCATGAAATTGTTTTCTCCCTAGCAAACTGAAACAATTCAGTTTTTCCTTATTGGAGTTCAGGATTTCTGGTTCTTCTTTATTATTCCTTGCAAATATTCCCTGGAATGTGGAATTTCTTGCACTGTGTCAGACTCAGCAATACCCATGCAACCAGACATGACACAAATGTTAGACTGGTCATAACAGTTAATTAGAGCAACTTACAGCAGAGACAATATCATACAATTATTGAATGGTTTGGGTTGGAAAGGACCTTAAAGATGATCTAGTTCCAACTCCTTTATGTGGTCAGTGGCACCTCTAACTAGATCAGCTTGCTCAAAGGCCCATTCAGCCTGGCCTTGATTTTTATCAGTGTGTGACAGGAAAAAAATTGTTCAAGACTTGGGATTGGGTAATAGGATTTGAGGTAATGACTACGGTGTTTTCTGAGCAACATGTAGACATTCCAACTCAGCAGTGGGGAATTTAGTGATGATTGTGAGACGAATGGGTAAATCTCTGCGGGTTGACAAAATCATTTGACTTATCAATGCAGACAGTAAATCTCATTCTGTTTGTCTTTTTTCAAATAAATAATGAAAGAGGTGGGTTTTTTGATGCAAAGGAAAACAAAACCCAGAAGGTGGTTGGGCACTGGAACAGGCTCCCCAGGGAAGTGGTCACAGCACTGAGTCTGACAGAGTTCAAGAAGCATTTGAATGATACTCTCAGGCACACGATGTGACTCTTGGGGATGGTCCTGTGCAGGGCTAAGGGTTGGACTCGATGATCCCTATGCATCCCTTCCAACTCAGCATATTTTATGATTTTCTAAAGATGTTTGGTAGGTACATCCCTCCCTAGACTGAAATTCTTATGAAAGATTTAGACAGAGTGAAAATATGTGTGACTTTCTCAGTCTGCATGAAGCAGCATCTGATTTTTCACACTATGTCATACCAACTTAGAGTAATAAGAACCTATTGTTTCTACAGAAACTTAAAAGAAAATAAATCTTTGACTGAAAATGTCCACATTTACACAAGCAAATGTACAGAGTCTTGCATATCCCTTTTGTAGTCTGTTTCTACCACCTCCTTGAAGAAGAGCAGTTATGTTGTTCCATCAAAAGTAAATGTGGAAACTTCTGTACTTTGGTATAAGTGAGCCCAAGGGAAGCCTATTTAATAATTCAAATGAGATGAACCATAGCCATTTTTGCTATCCACTCCTTTTTTCATCTGTGCCAGTTATCTGTTCTCTCTACAGCTTTGTTTCCATAAGTATCATATGGAGATTGCCCCAGTCTTATGGTAAGGATATAATTCCTAACATTGATAAATAACTCAGGGAACATTCAGCAAAAATGATAGGCTGTGAACACAGCATACTCTTAGCCTGGGGCAGTGATTATCATAAGGTTACTGTTGGCCCAGCAGCTGGGCAAAAATCAAAAAGAGTTGGACATTTTCAGACTGAAAAAATACACTGAGACATATTATTCCATGTATGTGCTCTTATGTTCCTTAAATAAGTACATACACACACATATATATACATAAAATAAATATGTGAAAAGTAAGGCATGATTCAGAATTGGAACCAATCAGTATTGAGACTAAGGAAGGCATTTCATTGGAATGATGATTCCTCAGCTACCCTGTTCTACTTTCTCCTCTAAAGCAGCTTGCAAGAATGGTTGAAAAAGATCATTTTCCTTCTAAGCCATGTTTCTAAAGACTGTCAGCAAGTTCTCAGACTTCCATACGAGAACTCAGAGTCTTGAAGATAAATCTACCATGCTATAGTCCTTGTGATTTAGCTGCCAGCCCTGCTAAGAGGGAAACACTTACAGACCTGCAGCACATGATAGCCAAAACCCTAGAGACTTCAGGTCCCGTCAGATCATAGAAAGAATCACAGACTCATAGAATGGCTTGGTTTGGAAGGGAACTTAGAGATCATCCCATGGGCAGGGATGCCACCTTCAGGTATCATGTCTGGTTTGTCAGAGCCCTGATTTCTTAATAATGTTATAGTGCACATCAATTAAATTAGTTTAGGAAGCTTTTTAAACTATGTCCTTCTTTATAGTTTGTGATTCACACTTCCACTACACAGTCCACAGAGTGAACACAGCTCAGGGCTGAGTTTCCGTAGCACAGATGAACCTCAGGCTCTCTATATGCCATCTTCCTTTGCAGCCTGTGACTCTGGGACAGCTGAATCTAAGACACTACAAATTTCTTTATTGCTAATACAGAGTGCCCTGATGTTGCCCACTTGGCAGGAAGGGTAGAGAAAGACAGACAGCACAGGAAGAGGAGAGGGCATGTTTGGACCAAAGAAATGTGCCTACAAGAACCACACAAGGTATTCCACAGATACGACCCACATCCTGGACTTCAGTCTAAGCTTGAGTCCAAGCTATGTTGAGATAGCATTTGAAATATACAGAGCCTTCATCCTAAAACCTTTACTTTTTGTAACTAAAAAGAATTTTAAATTTAGTGCCCTGTGTCTAATTTTTCTATTTGAAGAATTACTCTCTTTATCACCAGAAGTCCCCCATAAACTAGCTGCAAATTATCTATTGATGTTTTCTTTTCTTCTGTTTCTTTTCCCCCACAATACAATTATCTGCTGTACAGCAATTGTATTTGCCTGGGACTATGGAAAGAGTTAGGTGAATCAATTATATACAAACCATATATTGTATGCTTATATAGTTTCATTTCCAATAAATAACCTGGAATAGCTAGTCAACTTTACATGCAATCTTAATTTGAGTTTCATATGCATAACGGAAGCAAGGAAAAATGGGACAGACTTGAGAAGGGAAGAAAGATTATATGGCTACAAGCACAGTGCAATGTAAATTCATTTACAAGGGCATCTGCATCTGTATGTCCAGTCAAGTGGCACAGTGAATTACGAGAGGATTATTGATTTCAAAATGACTTAACTGCAGTCATGCAGTACTGAGAATACCTTATTGCTTCCCTTAGCTTCATGTACCAATTTGATCATATTTTGTGTATGTCTCAGCAGTCACACATGTAACTCCTGAAAATAAGGTGATTAAAAGGGCAACAACCCCATTAAAAAAAAAAAAAAAAAGGAAATGAAGGAAAGCAGCCTCTCACCACATAAGAGATCAGGTTTGCTCTTTATTTTCAAATGCCCCAGATAATATACTTATCTTTTTTAATATCTCTCTTCAAATAATTAAAATGCAACTTACAGTAATGTTGAGCATGAACTGTCTGAAAATTAGGTCCCATCAAACTACAGCCACTCAAATACATTACTTTCACTTTTAAGGTTTGAATTTCCAACTTCTAAAGTCAACATGGGTAAAACTTTCTGAATATGTGCGTAACATAGAGATAAGAGAACTTTGAAATGCCTCATTGCAAGCTTTTAAAATATCCATGTGCATACAGGTCTGATAATTATAAAAACTATTTTTCAAAAGAGTGATAAATAAGTATCATCTCCTCTAACATATGGATTAACATTTTTATGCTGTTGGTAATTAAAATACCATGACAAATTAAGAGCTGATAAAAGACCACAGCTAAAGATTTATGTATTCTTTTTTTTTTTTTTTAAAGCATTTTTAAGCTTTACCAAATGTACTGTGCTCCATGTACTTCATCTCTAACATCTGAATCCAGTTCGCAATGATTTTCAACTAACAGGGTGTTCCTTTGCATCAAAAGTGTAGCAAGATCTCTGTGTTACGCGTGTCATCTTATGACAGTCAGTTAGCTCTCTTGCTGAAGCGCATTAGGAAACTGTTTTAAAGAGCTTGCACCTTTTGTCAGAGTGGTTACAAAGAAGGAAAAAAAACCAACATTGTTTAACAGCCCTGTATGTCTTACCGTTATACTCCCCACCTTTTGCAAAGGTCAGGGAAGTGTCATTTTGTGACTGTACTAATTTATTCAGAAAGCACAGCTTAACTCTTCCTGTGACTTGTTAAAATCATGACAACACCATATCGGGTGGGGGGAGGCAGGATTCAGAAGTGTAGACAACACACGTTTAGTGAGTAGCTTTCTACTTGTATCTTACATCAATCACTCTTGACATTTCCAAGGAGAAATCCTATCTGAACCCTAAAAATCTATTTCCTTTTCTCATGACAGCTGTGATGAAGGCAGGGCAGCTTGTACCATGTACTTCTTTAATGATGAAGGCAGTCCTTCATGTCAACTTTCTTCTTAAAGTTGAAGTTTCAGAAATATTACAATGTGAAATATTTCCCCTTTTATTTGTTCTGCGCACATTTCCAATAAAAATTGGATTTATTATGATGTTTTACAGAACTAACTCTAGAGGTTCACTGCAGCCAGTAACAAACTTCTGGTTTCCAAGAGGTAACACTGGTTACTCCTCAGCAAAGCACCTTGTATTTCTAAGGAGCAGAAGAGGAATCCTAGTGCCAACTTGTCATCTGGAGTCACTCTCACACTGCTTTGTATAATGTGAATGGGACGTGAGAGTAGTTCAGTGCCTCATGTTATATTAGTGTTCTGCTCAGGGCAGTGTAGACTCAAATCTCATTAAATATGGTTGTTTGAAATGACTTAGACATTGAATGGCATTGGGTCTGTATTATCAGTACTTACAGTAGGTCCAGAGGTTCATTGTCTGAGTTGTATCAATGCACGTTTTCACTACCTTTCTTCACTTATCTGAGAAATACCCACACTAGTTAAAATTAGAAATGCTCTGACTGAATTATCTACTCCTACCCATAGACGATGGAAAAAAAAAAAAAAAAAAAAAAAAAAAAAAAAANGCCCTACTTTTTATTGAGTTAATAATTACCAAACTTCTGGGGAAAGAAAATTATCTATCTTTATATTTCTGATATAATACAACACAGGCTTCCTTGTCACATGATTCAGAATTCAATAACTAGACTTCAGGAGACAAGAACAAGTAATATGCTACATTAGAAGTCAAAAAAAAGCTTCCTCCTTCCCCTCTCAGTTCTTAATAGGCTACTAAAGTTTATACTACAGCTATCCACTGATTACTGAACGCTTTCCAGCACTTCAGCTATAGAAGTTTTTTCTGCTCTTTATGAAGGGCACAGTAATTCTGTTGGGCCTCAGATGGGTTTTCAATGTCATCCTGAGGTCAAGTGTGTGAATCTCAAGACAAGATCAGGACACATCTGGAGGACTGTGCATTACTGTCCTACCCTATTAAAAAGCAGCAACAACAACAACTGCTTAGGAGTTCCTGGGGCTCAGCCTGACAGTGAAAACAGATGGATCACACTTCAGGATTTAATTTTCAGATGTGATTCCCCCATGCAGATGAATGGTTGGCACAATTTATGATCTTAAAACAGGTTAATTTTGAAAAGTCAAATTCTGTCCTATGATGTATGAGACATCATAAGAAGCTGTGATATGTGTGACATATTGTACAGTGGAACTCTGTGTCATGCAGTATCTCCATTGGAATAAACTCAAAGAGCCTCACTGGCTGTGCCAGCTTGGATGGATGATGACCTGGCTGCTCACCTTTCACCCATGTAATAGGTTTGTTTTCTTTTACCCACTAGAGCAAGCAACAAACTAAAGCTCATCAACATTATAGAATCTTCATAAGTAACTGCTAACTCTGACACATTTTTAGACAAAGATAATTAAAAATAGGAATCAGTAAAACAACTATACAAAGATTATCAGGTTCTCAGTGACTAGTTTACATATTTGCCTCCTTAAATGTGGATCAAAGAAGATATGTATTGCTTTTGGAAGAAAATCAGTGCCTTATAAACCTTATTCACGACAAAATTCAACCTGCCAGCCAACCATGTGCTGCAAATGAATATAAGTCTAGAGCTTATACAGGTTTTTGGTTTTNNNTTTTTTTTTTTTTGTTTTTTTTTTTTTTTTTCTTTTTTTTTCTGTGCTTTGTTGTTGTTGTTTGGTTGGTTGATGTTTTGGGGGGAGGGGATTTTATGGTTTTCTTTGTTTTGTATTATTATTTTTTTTATTTTGGAGGGCGTATATTGTTTTTTTTGGGGGGGGGTTGGTGTTTTGGTTTTTTTCTATATATATATTCTCTGTATAAATATGTAATAGAGAGACTACTTGCTTAAATACCCTCACCTCCCACACTCACACCTACATACACATACATGCAAACTGCTCCATACATCATTATGATACCATAGGACTAAGTAGAAAAAGAGAATGAATCCCTATGTATTTGCCTAAAGAAAGTGGACTTATTTCATAAAAAACAGCTATATATCCTGGTGAGTTTTCTGCATTGTATTTCAAATCTGATGCCTAAATATTTTCTGAAGTTTCTGCTTGTTCTCAATTAGAATCTTTTTAGACAATGCTTTATTCACTTAAATAAAATTTCCTGAAACATATGTGAATAGAAAATATCAAACCAAATTCCAGGTTTGGATTTTACAGTGATGCCACAACCCCTTTTTTCTTCACAAGGTTCCATAAGCCTATGCGTGTGCTCTCTGCTTTGGCAATATAGGTTCATCTGTTGTGCACACCTCTGCCATTACTGTTGGTGAGATGAAAGCACAGATGCGACACGGGCAGAGTCTGGATCTATAAACCCTTTCCTTTTCTGCTTCAGCTTTGCAATAATTCAGCTCTCCATGACTCCATCCTGTTTTTACAGTGGCCCATGTGGAAACACAAACTATTGAAACACTCAGATCTCTATCTGCAGTTGTCTACCTTTCAAGTAAGTCAAGGGAAGCCAAAATGCAAAAATAAACAAAAAGTATCTGAGAAACAAGTATTTTGCATCAGACTAAAGAAAAGGATTATAATTATGTTAGCAGCAAGGTCTATCAGTTATCACTTAAAAAAAGCATTTGTCAAAGAATTACCATCTGCAATATAGACTTTTAAACAGTAATCAGTGCCTGAAGAGTCTGTAAGATCTTAACTCCCTTAAGTTTATCTGAGCACTATCATGCTTTTATTGGATTTAAGGCTAAACAAGTCTATTCTAAGTAAGTATTACCCATTATTCTTCATTTTCTGTTGTACCTGCTATTCCTTCAATTAGCCACATGTGTCAAAGCTTGACTTAATGATAGCTAATCTTCAAGCAATGTCTGTTAATTTTCTCTGTCTGTTTCTGGATCAAGATAGAGAGCAGGAAACTCCTCGTTAGCTAATATATCCTTCCAGCTCAAAAACAGAACAAAATAGAAGGAAAAAATAGACTCAGCTGAGGTTTTCTCTTTTCTATGGGAGATAGCAGTCTTTTCTAGTCAACTAGTATCATGTAGTCATCTGCTCCAGCCTGCATGAATTAAAAAGAAGTAACCATGATTATAAAGAAGGAAGAAAAATAATTCTGTTTATTCCAATAAACTCAGAATTTGAAGCTTTCAGATTATTTCTTTCATTTTCCCATGGCTTTTCTCTACAAGGAACTGAATTCACAGCCTGGAGAAAGAACTAACATTTAGAGGTAACACCAGAGGGTTTGTTATGAAAAGGAAAGGAGCTTTTCCCATATTTTCAAGATTTCTGGTATGAAGGTTGCATGAACAAATACAAATAAGCAAACCAAGGTACTCACATAACTCCCCAACCTACCACAAGGACTTTTCCCCAGCCCAGTATTGCAAGCAATGAGGAAAATTACTTTAACAGAGAATGATCATTCCCACACATCATTTGCAAGTCATGGATGTCAACCCAGAACAACTCAAGTCAAAGGTCCAAAGGCCTACATAGTCAAATTAATCTATTTCTTCTCATCATAAGAGTCTGTCCTCTGCTATCTGATAGTACAGTGAAATACAAACATATTTTGTGGATTAAGCGCATATTTCACATAAACTGCAATATTTATGAACACACTTATGTGTTTGGGTGCATATAAATAGCAGTAGCTGTTCCACTTTGGGAAAATAAAGGGAATTAAGGGTCTGCAACACAGTTATCAATACTTAGAATGTTAATAGCATCCTCTAATTTTAGCTTTTCTTTAGATGACAGTTATTCTTATCAATAGTAATGTCTCACCAAACATTTGGTGAAAGGCAGCAAGGCAGAATAAACGTCTCCCGTTCCTACCAACAGTACAGCTTTACATTCATAAACCACACATAGGCAAGAATTTCTAAAATTAAAATGCAATTATGCAGTTCCAGGTACCTAATTGGTGAAACTTAAAAAGAATATGATTATCAGAACTCAGATGTTCAGTCTTAAATTACCTCCTTCTTTCAACCCTTACCACTTCAAAACTGAAATGCTCCTAAGTTACTATCTACTATTTAAAATTGTGCTCAAAATCATTTTCTTCCCATTTAATACAGAAAGCAAGTTATTTGCAAAGCAAGTTGTATGTCACAGATAGACCATTGAATGTTTAATTTTAAAATGGCAGGCACAAGATACTTCTGACCTACATAAAGCAGTCTTAGAACCCCCAAATCCAGAAATACTCTGGAGAATTAAAAATGCACATAGCTGTATTTAAAATAGGTTTAAAAATAAACTTTTTCTGAAACAATAAACCTGTACAGCACTTCCAATATGTATAATTCTCTTGAAAGGTTGCAGCCATTAAGTATCTTCAGCTAAATTTCTTAGCTAGTAAAAGCTGACTCAAAGTGAGAATTAATAAATACCCTCCAAATCAGACATTCTTTTGCCTATAAGCCCACTCAACAATTTTTCTTCCAACCAAGTAATTCCCATAAAGAACATTGTGACTTGCACTAATTAGTTAAATTTTCTCTTCCCTCTGCCCTGCTTTGTCTTGAAGTATCTACTATATTGTAACGTAATTGGTTCAGGGGTTAATCCCTGGCTTTCTTTCTGTCTCAGAAGCAAGTATATACAAATATGTCCACTCTTTAGAATGTTATCACAGTGCCCTCTCTTGTCAAAAGTAAATCAAGAGGGACTAACAACAGATAAAGGGTACAGGGTTTATTTTTTTTGTGAGGGGCGAGAGGGGAGGGAGATGTTTTGTTTTGGTTGGCTGTTTGCTGAGTGTTTTTTACACACCAGATTCAAATGTAACTTTTTCTCTGCAGACTCACTAAGCAGAGACACCTTAATGAATTGCTCAAATGTGTTGCTAAGCTGCATACGAAGAACAGACATTCAGGAAACTGACACCAGTACCACATATGTTTCATAGCATCACGTTTTATCCTTAACCCTGAAATTCAATTATTTATTTTAAACTGTAACAATAATTGCAAGATTAATCCAAGTCTATGATACAAATTAACTTAATTTGTTTGCAGTTGTTTAGAAAATTATAAACTTTTGAGTGTATAAACAGTTGTAAATGCTGGGAATAATTCAAAGACTCTTGAATTGGAAATTTCCATGACAGTTATGTTAGAAAAATTTAACAGGAAATGAAGTTAACTATAAATGCGCATTTTCTTTTAGCACATAAAACCAACAAAAATAAAACTGGTTTTTTTTTTCTGTGAATTCTGCAAATTAAACTTGCCACAATGATGATGTGTAAAATGAAAAGGAAGACAGATAACTTGGAGTGACACACCTGAAGGAAACAGCTGCCTTTATGGAGAAATGAGGATTTAAGGTATAGTCTTTTCCTCAGGTTTCTGTTGGAATACAGAGGTGGACATGATTGAAATTTGCATTTAAATGGAAATGGTTAAAGGTAAAGGCACAATGTTTAGAAAAATGAGAGTATCCATTTTTCTAAGAGGGAGGCATATTGTTATTGTATACCATTAAGGTGTCACAGAGCCTAAAAATGTTTAGAAATATTAGACACTGCTACAGAACAAAGAACAGCAAAATGCCATTAGGAAATGACTATACACTGTGAACGAATCTGACTGAACACTACATCATATACAATTGTCTTTAATGTTTTCTGCCGCCATTACCTTATGTGAGTCCTGTTCACTAAACAGTAGAAGATGTATTAGATAGCTTTCTGATATTTTTCAACTGCAATGCAATCCAGAATCCATTCATCATTCTATACTGGTGATTTCTGCAGGTCTTTCTCCATAGGATACCACCAGACCCTAAAATGTTTGCCTGGTATACATTCTGAGAACACACTGTGAATTTTAACTGTGTCACATGAAAACCCTGATGTGTTTATGTGATAATAACGAGGAAACACACATTTTGCTGAAGATAATGAAATATAGGATGCAACAAGTCATGGAGCTGTTCAAATCTAGTGTTGATTGGAAGCTGCCTTAGTAAATATTTCTGTGTGAATCTGAAACAGACACAAGAAAATATTTTCAAGAGGAAAGATAGAAGACTGAGTATTCTTCTCTGTCTTCCTTTCCCAAATGAGAAGTCAGCAAATAAACTTTGCATATGTATGGACTCCATATTGATACACACAGGCACAAATATACCATTATTCTATATTTGTGTAAGTAGGAAGTATAAATGTGTGTGCATGCGTACCCAGACTATAAGAAATTTAGTCAGTAAATCATCCTCTTTTAGAAGGTTTGGATCTTTTCACATCTAACTTTTTAAGACAAGTAGATGAGACGTGAAAAGATTTCAGTTTGATTTTTTTTCTACTATTATAAGTTTCCTCCAGCCTTTTCCTCTCACCTACTCTCGCCTTCTCTAGCCTCTCTCTCACTAATTTTCACTTATGTTAGCCCACTACTTTAAAATAGCCTTGCTGCAGCTAAAATGAGAAGGCACTGAAATCTCAGTCAGCAGGATTGTTTTCAGTGAATTTCTTATCTGGGAGAAAACAGAAAAGAGCAGAATTGTCTGCAACATAAACTCCAATTGGAAATCACTTTTAGCTATCACAACCCGATTTGGATTCATTTACCCCAAATCTACAAAGGTATTTTAACAGTCTTTCTTAGCCTTTCTGAATCCATAAAGGTGAGCTCCAACCCATTGACCTATCTTCCTCCTGTACTGACATGAAGAACTTTCCCATTTTCCTAATGCAGTGGCATTTTAGGGCTTGTAAACATTTCTGCAACAGAGGAACCAAAAATCCAGTGTTTGGATGGTTTTACTTCACGGGAGTCAGTGGTTCTCCCACCGCCAGTCCCTCTCAGTCATCCAAAGTCTTTTGATAATAATAAAAGCAAAAGAAATGCTGCCCATCATGGTGTTCACGACTGAAATGTAGACAAAGGATGGATACTTTGTCATCCTGTTGTTGGACCAGGATCAAGAACAAATTCTCTTGCATATCCTGGACCATGAAACAAGGTTTATGGTTGTGATCTGCTAAGCCACCAGAATATATGGATAAATCAGCTCTGGGCTATACTGGTAAGGTTCTCTACTTACAGAAAAAAAAAATCCCTTGTCACTGAAGACAGATTAGCTCTCTCACACTTGGCAGCAACGGTCATGTCAACTGACCATTTTTGCACTCTTGATTCCAATATAGATTGGTGTTATACTTGAGAACTTACTCAGTCCTGGGTGTGTTTGGGAAGGCATTTAGCAAAAACAAAATGCCAGTCAACAAAGGTACCTTAACAAATGGTAGCACCTTCAGCAAGAACTAGATTTATGCCATTGGACAGCTAGACAGAGAAGGTGAAGGACTGCTCTGGTCTTTACCCACAGACACAAGTGTTCAAGACCTAAAGGTATTTTTCTCAAGACTTTGTCATCCAACTCCCAGAAAACTGATACAAATACACACACCATTGGCACCAAAGGAAGTCAGACAAACATTAACTGTTTTGGTCCTTGCACAACTGGCTTTGTTAAGGCTGAACCCTAGAATGAGTCATACAGAGCTGCAGACTCCTAAGCTAGGTCATTATTGCTAGGGGAAAAGAAAAAAAAACAACCCATAAGAGTCCACATTTTTATTTAAATGTCATGTCCGCCCCACATGAAAAGCCACATAGTTCAAATATATACATCTCCACCATTAAAGATTCTTTTTTTTTTTTTTTCATACACCTGTGAGTGTTTCCACTTCCCAAGCCTTCAACAGTCTGGACTGTCAGGGACCAAAAATAAAATTGTAATTGAAATACAGACAAGATAAAAACCTTTAATTTACCTTCTCCCTGAGCAACAGGACCTTTCCAGCTACATCTGATATACTTTTCTTTTTCATGCCTGGGCTGGTGCAGAATTGTCTTTAGATAAAATATTTTAGGGATTTGGGGATTATGTGTGCCTCAGGACAAAGGACAGTGTTTGTGAGAAGATCACTGCCCTCTTTTTGAGGAAAAATTCCACCCTTATTGAAATTTCAGCATAACAGCAAAGTATGTTATTTCATTACCATACTATCTGTCATAGGATGTAGTCACTTTTACTACAGGAGCGCTTGAACATCAACAACTGAGTGTCAAAAAGAACTAGTAGTAGAAGATGACGTGTATTTTCCCAATAAATCCATTGGGTTTTTTTTTTCAACTT
>VXAU01004366.1:132737-144330 GCA_013399695.1 Formicarius rufipectus | reverse complement strand
CCCTCCTTCCCCCCTTTCCCCAAATCTCAGCCGACCCCAGAGCGCCGGGAATGCCCTCCCAGTCCAGACCAGTTCTCCAGTGTGACCCTCCCCTTTCCCACCCCCTTTTCCTGCACTTTCCGCCGACCCCGCGAGGTTGTTCGGTTGTTCAATAGGATGGTATTTTTTGGGGAAGATTTAGCCTCGATTTCTCCGGCATTTTTGGGGAAGCCTTAGCCATGATTTCTCTGGCACCTTTTTTTGGGAAGTCTTAACCGCGATTTCTCTGTCACGTTTTTTGGGAAGCTTTAGCCTCGATTTCTCCAGCATTTTTTGGGAAGCCTTTGCTGTGATTTCTCTGGCACTTTTTTGGGGGGAAGCCTTAGCTATGATTTCTCTGACACGTTTTTTTGGAAGCTTTAGCCTCGATTTCTCTGGCATCTCCCAGGTTGCCCGCAATTCCATGCCAGTGGCACAGCGGGTCAGTCACGCCCCCAGCGCAACCAGATGCTCGGAACTGGTGATTTACATCTTTAACAACAACCTCTCTCTCTTTTTCTCCTCGCTCCCCCTCTTCCATAAAAATCCTCCTGGAAACCTGAGGAGATCATTCCCAGATTTCCAAGGCTGGCACGGTTCCTCGTGCAGCTGCAGAGCACGGGGATGGTCTGACCCCTTCCCTGTTTTGCTCTGAGTGCCTTTGGACACGGAGAAGTGAGATTTGGGGGTCGTGCTGCAGCTCCTTGAACATGGAGAGGTGGGATTTGGGGGTCGTGCTGCAGCTCCTTGGCCAACCCCACCTCTGGAGGTCCTCCCGTGTTGGCTCCCCCGTCATGCAGAGCACTGGGGTCCTCCAGGAAATCCATGGCTGAATCCAAACCTATCAACTTCCCTTTGTTGTTATTTCCCGCTGATTTCCAGCCCCGGGGGATGGAGTGGGAAAGGAGGTTTTTTTTTGGGGGGGGGGGGCGTGTAGGGTGAGAAGGGTTTCCTGAGAACCAGGAGAAGGTGGTGGCTCCACCCGAGGACCAAAGGAATATGTTGTCTTGGGGGGCTGCAAAGAAAAGTGGGGCTACAAAAAGCTGAGGCAACCAAGACACCCCCACGGAACCCGTGGGCCCCTGAATTTGTGTCCCTGATCTCAACCAGGATTGAAAGGATCTGGGTGGTCCTCAGATGGCCAAGGGCTCACCTGGGGAAGGTCCCTTTGGTGCTGGCTTGAGCTTGAGTGGTTTGGATCCAAGTGAGGAGCTGGGGGGGTTTCTGGTGCTGGCTCAAGGTGGGACATGCCCCGTGTTCCCATTCCACGCTCAACGGTGTTTTCCCAGGCTGAGCCATCATGGGAAAACACAGGTTGGAGGTTTTCTTCCTCTTTTCTGCTCAAACCTTCTCCAGCATTCACATGTCCAGCTTGGTTGGAGGGAAAGAGCAAGTCCCACTTGGCAGGAGGTGGGAATGGGCAGAGCAGTCCCTGGGAATGAGGTGCTGGTGTTTCAGGGGGAGCAGCTGATCCCAGGGATGTGTCGTGGGAGGAGATGGTCGAGGACCTGGTTTGCTGAGTTCATTCTTCTCCACGTGGTGCAGGGATGGACCATGGGTCTTCCAGGCAAGCCAAGAGGATGGAATCATGGAAAGGTTTGGCTTGGAAGGGGCCTCAAACACCTCTAAGTTCATCCATGGACCAGGGGCACCTTCCACTAGACCAGGTTGCTCCAAGCCCTGCCCAGCCTGGCCTTGGACACTTCCAGGTGTCTCAACAGCTCATTCCAGAGGCTGGTGGAGAGGGAACAGCATGTCCTGGAAGCAGCAGGGCCCCAGCAGAAGTGAGGGCTTAGGTTTGGGATTAGGAAGCTGCTCCTGGTTCTGGTCAGGGAAGACCCCAACCCCATGAGGTGCCCACCTGGTCCTGCTGGTGCAGAGCCAGGAGATGGATGGGTTCCTCTTGCAGGCAAGGGGACCAGCCCCTTCGGGCTTTGAAGGCCACAATTTTGGGAAGGAGAAGCCACTTCTCTTACCCTGGGAGGTGTCCCATGGCAGGGGGGTTGGAACAACATGATCTCTGAGGTCCCTTCCAACCTCAACCACCCCGTGGTCCTTGACAAAGTGCTTTGAGCATGGACATGGTTTTCCAAGAACGAGGGGTGTCCTATGGGATGCCTCCCTGACCCCTGGGAATCTGCTCATCCTGCTGCATTCTCCTTTCCTGGATTAGTCTGGCTCTTGGATTGGACCCACACTGCCAGGCTGATTAATTGCTGATGGAATGGGATGTTTAAAAAAGAAAAGAAGGAATATCCTGCAAATTTGGGAAGGGAAGGCAGGGAAGGTGCTCCACAGCGCAAAGCCAACAAGGGTGATTTGCCCTGGAAATAACAGTGATTTTTATTTTTATTCTTTTTTTAATGGTGGGTGTTGGAGTTGGAGGGAAGAACAGGGGAAATGGGATTCACAGCCCGAGGCACCAGAGAGGGGAAGAACCAGGGGAAAACTCAGAGTCTCAGGGGGAGGGAGAGGGATGTCTGTAGAGAAGATGGGCTGAAAAACTGGGAATCAGGTTAAAAAAACGGAGAAGGAATTAGAAGGGACACCTTGGGGAGCTCCCAGACCTGGATGTAGAAAGGAGATAGATATATATATTGATATAGACATAAAATGCAGATATACAAACACATGTGCCCTCACTGTGGCACATCCACACTCCCACCCACCAAAATCCTTGGGAAGAGGTTTTTAGGAGCAAGACCAACAGAGATCCTCCCTCCAGGCGCCAGCACAGAGTTAATCCCAAAGGGTGCACCCCAAACCCACAAAACTCCCTAAAACCAACGGGAAAACAACGAGGCTGAAGCGACCACGCTTTTCCTCACCAGCCTCTCTACCAAAAAAAAAAAAAACAAAAACAAAAACAAAAAAGGATTTTCTTGGGAATAACTTCTCCAGGTGGAGGTGGGCGTGCTGTAGCCGAGCTGGTGGTGCAAAGAGAGTTAATCCAAAGCGTGGAGTTGTGGGGAAGGGAGGTTCTCCTTCTCTGCTGCTCCACTGGAAGAGCTCAGTCCATGCTCCTGCTCCTTCCAGGAGCTTGGAGAAGAGGTTCGTGGCTGCCCTTCGTTCCAAGGGCACCCTGGGGTGGTGGGAAGGTGGACAACGTCCTCCTACAGCCAACATACGAGCAGGGCTGGCTGTCCAGAGCTTCGTTCCAGCCCCACAAAAACGAGGGCTGGATGAGCTGAGTCCGGGTTGGGAAGACCCAGCGCCCTCCAGGCATGAGGTCCTTGAAAGGGAAAAAAGGTTCTTTTGGTCCTTGCAGAAGCCTCCCAAAAACCTCCCCGTGACTCGCCATAAAAGGTGCAGAACGTCTTAAAACCCGAGTCAACAAGCGCTCCCGAGTCCCGATGGAAATGCATCCCGGGCAGACAGGTCTGGATCCCATAACTATAAAGGTGTTTTATTTCCTGGAATTCGGACATCAAAGGGCGGATTTTCAAGACAAATAGCTGCTATTTGCGTTTCTCGGGAGAAATCCTACGCCGTGATGGACAATTAAGATCAGAAAGAGGGGTTGATGGGCGAAAGATCAGGGAATAAATCTCCCCACACCGCCAAAGCCGTCCTCAAAAGCCGCTCCCGCCCTCCCGGGGCTCCGAGGATCACAGGAATTTGGGACCTAATTTAGGGGGATTTTTTTTTTAAGCAACACTTCCAGAGCACTGAGGAAATTTGGCTCGGCTTTAACGCACCGCAAAGCGCCGCGGGTAAGGAGCAGATGCCGAAGCAGATTCCCTCGGGATGCCACGACCGACACCCGGCATTGGATCATCCCCTGGGGATGTTTTCACCCTTTGGGATCCGGAGGTCATCACCATCCCTCTCCCACCCGGATTCCTCGGTGGATGGGCAGATCCTTCCTTGGTGGCAGTGCTGGGCGTTTCGGGGCTCTTGGGATGGCAGGAATGAGGGAGAGGCTGGGTGGGGGGATGTAACCACAGCCGTTCCCAAAAAAAACCCGGAGGGTTGGTTGGCGGGCTGAGGCTTCTCCAGCTGAGCCTTCTCTCCACCTGTCCTTGACCATTGGGAATCCTGGGCTAAACTTGACCTTTTTGCTCTGAAGAAGAACATTTCCTTTCCAGAGGTCCTTACGTTTTGGTGTCCTCGTGGCATCCAGACTTTCCCGGGAACGGGCAAAGCCACGTGGTTTTAGTTCCATGGCAGAGCCTGAGGATGGGCAGGGGGAAGGGTGATGATGCTGTGCTGGTCCTGCCCCGGGAGAGCCCATGGATGCTCCTGATCCAGAGGTTTTGGCAGAGAAGTCCAGCCTTGGGAGCTGTGGCATCAAACAAGCCTTGAATGGTTTGGGTTGGAAGGGACCTTAAAACCCGTTTGGTTCCACCCCCTGCCATGGACCTTCCACCTTCCACCATTCCAGGTTGCTCCAACCTGGCCTTGGACACTTCCAGGGATCCAGGGGCAGCCACAGCTTCTCTGCCCAACCTGTGCCAGCCCCCTCCACCCTCCCAGTCAGGAATTCCTTCCCAATATCCCATCCATCCCTGCCCTCTGGCAGTGGGAAACCATTCCCTGTGTCCTGTCCCTCCATCCTTGTCCCCAGTCCCTCTCCAGCTCTCCTGGAGCCCCTTTGGGCACTGGAAGGAGCTCTCAGGTGTCCCTGGATCCATCCCTCCTCCAGGTGAACATTCCAGCTCTCCCAGCCCGGCTCCAGAGCAGGAAGTGGATCTGATACAACAATTAGGAAGTGGCTGAGAGACCCTCCCTGTCCCTGCACGGCCCCTCCCTCCAGGCCAAGCCCTGGTGGTGCCCCTGCCGTGCCAGGGGTGCTCTCCTGCCGTACCATCCCCTCCCGTCCCTCAGAGGAGCTCCCCCTCGGCTCCCTGGAGTATCCACATCTTCCAGGAATCAGCCCCCCAGTCCTGCCCATGGAAACACGGAAGGACAGGAAGGACTTGGCTTCCCTTTCCCAAGGTGTGGACAGGGCTGGATAAACCCACTTCCAGGGGGACAACTCCTCCTCCACCAGCAAGGGCTCATTTCCCGATTAATTCTCATTTTTTTCCCTTTTCCTACACATTTCCCATAATTTCTATTCCTTATTCCCTCCCCTCCCGACCTTCCCAAAGGCACCATCACTATTTTCCAGCTTTTCCAGCCCCAAATCCAGCAAAGCACCTCAGGCTTAACCTCTGGTGTGCGACTAATCCCGCCCCTCTTTGGCACAGCTCCCCGGGGAGACTGCCCAGGATCCAGGGAATGCCGAAATTCCAGGTGGGGTTGGAATGCTGTGCTGGCCGGGAGTCAGAGCCCGCAGCATCCTCAGCTCCTCGGGGAGAGGAGCCCCGATCCAGGGAATGCCGAAATTCCAGGTGGGGTTGGAATGCTGTGCTGGCCGGGAGTCAGAGCCCGCAGCATCCTCAGCTCCTCGGGGAGAGGAGCCCCGATCCAGGGAATGCCGAAATTCCAGGAGGAAGGCAGCCCAAAGGAGGAACCCGAGGAGCCCAAAGTGGACCAAAGCCAAGCGGGGCTGGAAAGGCAGCAAAAACACCGGCTTTTCCCCTTCTCTTGGAGCCAAGAATTTGCTTTTTTGAGGGAATTTCGGCGGGTCAAACCTCTCCCAAAGCTGGAAATTCTCAGTTTTTCTCCCGCTCAAAGGACAAGGACCAGTTTTCCAAGCGTTTTGTGAAGTCAACAGGGTGCAGAAAACGGGTTGGGAATGTTGTTGAGGGCGTGCTGAGCGTGCATTTAGAGGCACACCCATCCATAAATATAAATATAGATATAAATATAGATCTAAATATAAATATTGATAGAAATATTGACATAAATACAACTATAATATAAATATAAATACAAATATATAACGAAAATAAAACGAGAACTATAAATCATGAAATATCACCATTTTGTCATTTCAGAGGATGAAGGGGAAGAAAGAAGAAGGAGAACAAGATCAAGAGCAAGAACGAGAACAAGAGAAAAAGGAAGAAGAAGAAATAAAGGAAGAAGAATTAAAAAGAATATTGAGGAAAAAAGAAGATTAAGAAGAAGGAGAAAAATGAAGAGGAAGAAGGAAAAAAAGGCAGAAGGAGAAAAAAGGAAGAAAAGAAAAAGGGAAGAGGAAGAGGAAGGAAAAAAGGAAGAAGGAGAAAAAAGGAAGAAGAAGGAAAAAGGAAGAAGAAGGAGAAAGGAAGAGGAAGAAGGAAAAAAAGGCAGAAGGAGAAAAAAGGAAGAAAAGAAAAAGGGAAGAGGAAGAGGAAGGAAAAAAGGAAGAAGGAGAAAAAAGGAAGAAGAAGGAAAAAGGAAGAAGAAGGAGAAAGGAAGAGGAAGAAGGAAAAAAGAAAGAAGAAGAAGGGGAAGAGAGGAAGAAGGAGGAAAAAGGAAAAAAAGGAAGAGGAAGAAGGAAAAAAAGGAAGAAGAAGGAAAAAAAAGGAAAGAAAAAGGAAGAGGAAGAAAAAAGGAAGAAGGAAAAAAAGAAAGAAGAAGAAGGAAAAAAGGAAGAAGGGGGAAAAGGGAAGAATGGGAAAAGGAAGAAGAAGGAAAAAGGGAAGAAGAAGGAATAAGGGAAGAAGTGGAAAAAAGGAAGAAGAGGAAAAAGAAGAAGAAGGAAAAAAGGAAGAAGGGAAAAAAGGAAGAAGGGGGGAAAGGAAGAAGAAGACAGATCCTCTCTCTGAAAGAGAACACGAGTTGTCAGAATCAGCCCTATTTCCAAGTGCTAATTGGCTTTTCCTTCCCGGAATTGCCAGGCACAGCCCTGTCACTCTGCCCGGTGACACTGTTTATTTGGACAATTGCAGTGCCAGCTCCAGGAGGCGGAGGGGGAAGGGGGGTGATGTTGGATTCCAGCTCTTCTCCTGTACAGCCATTCCCACTTCCTGGCTCATATTGCAGGAACTTTCTTTTTTTTTTTTTTTTCTCCTTTCTTTCTTTCATCTGATTTTTAAAAACGCTTTGATCCAAATCTCCCTCCTGAAGGCGGAATGTGGTTTGAATCATCGAGCTGTTGCGCACCAGAGGGAAGAGCTGCTGCCTTCTCGTGGCTCTGCTGGTGGCTCAGAGGTCCCCAAAGCAATCCTTGGGAAGGTACCTGCAACTCCCAGNAATTTTTATGGAGTCATCCAAGGATCTCATTGGATTTTAGTCCTAAAGAACACAAATTTGCCTGTTTTTAGCTTTCTTTCCCCCCCTGGGTGTGAAATGCAGAGTTTTCACTGCCATCTCCTCTTGGCCTCCTCAAAGCAGCCCCAGGGAGGTGAACGTGCCGTGGTGTGAAGGACCAATCCTGCTGGCAGCCCAGAAAGATCCTTTCTCTCATCCCAAAACGTGGAAAGGCCCTTCAGGTGGTGGGACCATCCCAAGATGCTTTAGTTCCCATCAGAAGGAGCAAGTGGAGGAAGGTCTACGTGTGGTGTGGGTCCCACCACACTCCAGATCCAGCTGCCCCTCTCCAACACGCTCAGCCCCACGTGCAGGGCTGGAGACTGAGCTGCAGGGTCCTCTCCAAGCTTCAGGACCACCTGCTGGGTGTTTTCCCAGGTTCTGGAAGCGCACAGATGGTCAACATCTTGACGGTGTCCCGGAGCTTCCCGATGGCCCAGAATTCCCATCCTGGAGCTCCCAGCCACCCTCCCCACCCTCGTGGTGCCTTTGAACCCCTTGCAAACAGCCCATGTGGCTGTCCCAGGGGAAGCAGCTGAGATCCAGCAGGTCCACACTCCGGGGTCATCCCAGCCGTCCCTCAACTCCCCAAGCCTCCTGAACTCTGGAGGGGATCCCATCACGGTGGGGCTGGGGAGGGGGAGAAGGTCCTTTCCTCGCTCCTCAGCGAGGCCAACTGGCAGAATTCCTGCCACAAGGAACGAATTTGCACACCCCCTTTGATCCCTCCGGATTTTCCCTTTGTGGCAGCCACATCCTCTTCGCTGCCCCACTCAGCAAAAGATGCTTTAAATTACACCCTCCTCGGCAAACACTNAAAAGGCAAAAAAAAAAAAAAAAGAAAAAAAAGCCTCTACTTTGTCCCATTTAATCCGTCACGTTTCCCAAATTCCGGAGCGGTGTTTACATCCCCCTTCCTTGGGAGCTCCAGCCGTCAGTGGGAGAGCTCCACACGAAGGTCCTTTATGGTCCCATCTGCCCCAACAGCTGAAAATAAACCCTAAAACAAAAAAAAAAGCCCTGCTGGATTTCTCCCCTCTCTCCTCCCTGCCCGATCCAGTCTCTGGATTTTGCACGCTCCATTTTTCCATCATTTTTCCCAGGGAGTGGTGCCCCATCCCGTGATTTCCCGCGTGAGGAGCGAGTGGAGCTCATCGTTGAGGCCATCAGCTGGTGGTTGGTGACTGTGCCACTATCCTTTGGCATCATCCCGAGCCATGGGACTGACACTGTGAACCGGGATTGGGAACGTCGACCTCTGGGAATACCCAAGGGCCAACGGGGGGTGTTTTCCATTGGGATGTGGAAGAGGACAAGGAGCAGGAGATGGTCCTACACAAAGGCCATCAGGCCAGGCAGGTGGTCTTTGCAGCACCTGCACTGCTGGAAGGTGCCCATGGAAGGAGATGAGCTTTAAGGTCCCTCCCACCCACAACTTTGCTGGGATTCTCCTAATCCGTGGTGGGGAAAATGAGAAAGGGCCACAGAGAGTCCAACACCAAGGAATTCCCAACAGCTCCAACATGGGAAGGGATGGGAAGGGAAGGTTTGGGAAGGTATGGGAAGGGAAGGTTTGGAAAAGAAAAGAAAAGAAAAGGAAAGGAAAGAAAAGAAAAGAAAAGAAAAGAAAAGAAAAAAGAAAAGAAAAGAAAAGAAAAGAAAAGAAAAGAAAAGAAAAGAAAAGAAAAGAAAAGAAAAGAAAAGAAAAGAAAAGAGAAGAAAAGAGAAGAAAAGAAAAGAAAAGAAAAGAAAAGAAAAGAAAAGAAAAGAAAAGAAAAGAAAAGAAAAGAAAAGAAAAGAAAAGAAAAGAAAAGAAAAGAAAAGAAAAGAAAAGAAAAGAAAAGAAAAGAAAAGAAAAGAAAAGAAAAGAAAAGAAAAGGAAAAAAAGAAAAGAAAAGAAAAGAAAAGAAAAGAAAAGAAAAGAAAAGAAAAGAAAAGAAAAGAAAAGAAAAGAAAAGAAAAGAAAAGAAAAGAAAAAAGAAAAGAGCTGCTTTGCATCAGATGGTACATTTTGCCTCGTCAGAAATGAATGGTTTTTTCATCCCCCTCCTGCTCTGGTGACAGGGTTTTCAATCACAAGCATTCCCAGAGGTTGCATTTCTCAAAGAGCCAGAGCCAAACACCCTGGAAGTGAAAAGGCTGGAACAAGCAGGCCCTGCTCGGGCCCCCCTGGCTTTGGGGTGGCTTTTGAACCCTTATTTTGAGCCTCTCCAGCCCCAAAGGAAACGGCACCTGTTTCATCCCTCCAGGCAGCACCGACATTCCCCAGGGAGCTGCCGGGAACACAGAGCGGGCTGTCAGGTGATGCAGCACAGGGAAATCAGCATTTTACCTGGCAGGAAACTCCCTCCTCTGCCTTTCCAGGGGTTGTGCCCGGGAAACACCCTCCTCTCCATGGTTTTCACCGTGGCCACCCCTCACCCCGACATCGGGGGTTGGTCCAGCCACCACTGCCCCCATCCCAGGAGACCACACGGGACCACCCCCCCCCCCCTCCCCCGAAAGATTTTCACCCCAGTGAAAACCCAGAGCGTGCCGAGGCGCTTCTCCCCTCCCTCCCTCCCTCCCTCTCTCCATCCCTCCCTCACCTCTTGCCTCCTCCAGAGCAGCAGCTGCTTCTGGTCTCCAGATGTCCAACCCACGAGCTCTTCCCCTCCGCTATTTTTACCACGCTTTGATCTCCCCGAGCGGCTGCCCCGGAGGAAGGAGGGGGGGAGCCCCGGGGGTGCTGCCGAGCCCCCCTCGCTTCCCTTCGCCGTTTTTCAGAGGGAAAGCCATCCCAAAAAACCCCCTCCTGTGGGCTGGGAAGCGGGGGAGGGAGGTAGAGTCACGGAATAACCTGGGCTGAAAGGATCTGCAAGGACGAAGCCCAGTTCCTGGTTGGACACGGGATATCCCAACGATCCCTCCCTGAGATCCAGGAGCTTTGGGAGCCTTGGGGATGTGGCCTGGTCAGTGCCCACCACCCTCAGGGGGAAGGGCCTTCTCCTGGGATCCACCTGCCTTGCCCCTGGCACAGTTTCCCTCGGGAATGGCAGGGAGAAGAGCCAAACTCTCGGAAGGGAGTGAGACACCCACCCCAAACCCACAGCTTTGGTTCTCTTCGAGGGAAGCCCAAGCCATGGGACACCACGAGCAGTAACTCCCTCTTTCTGGGGGCTGTTTTTGGTC
Source organism: Formicarius rufipectus (assembly GCA_013399695.1). Classification (NCBI taxonomy): domain Eukaryota; kingdom Metazoa; phylum Chordata; class Aves; order Passeriformes; family Formicariidae; genus Formicarius; species Formicarius rufipectus. The sequence continues at coordinate 134,016 of VXAU01004366.1, read as the reverse complement.
CCTGTCACAGGTCAGGACTGGCCCAGGTGGGCTCCCATCCCACTCTTTATGCCATATTCCACAAAGCACCCTATTTCAGTCGCCAGCTCCAAACCAGAAGCAAAGTCTGATCTGTGTTTCCTCCAGACTCATCTTTTAGTGAGTCCCAGGAGGGCCACCCCCAAAATTGGCCTGTCCTGCTGACTGGAAAGAGCCGTTTGCACTGGTTTGGGGAGCTTTGGGATGCAAAGAAGGGAGGCTGATGGGCAGAAGGGAGGCTGGAGGGCACCTGCCTGAGGGCTCAGTGGGCATGGGAAGGGGTTTGTGCCATCATTTTTGGATCCAGGACTTGGGAGCAACCTCGTGTTGCTGGAGGTGAAGAAGACAACACTCCTCAGGCACTGCCAGCCTGTCCTCCACCCCAAAGGAATCCGCCCCTGCCCCAGGGACATCTGGTCATCCTGGATTCTGCTTTTCCCTGGATCAGGGGCCGGACACTGTGGCACTGAGCCAGGCCAATGTGCTGTGTACAATGTGCCTGACCTTCCAGCATTCCCAAATATTTGGGATTGCCTTCCAAAGGCGGCTGAGTCATTCCCAGAGCTCCGTCTTGTCCTAATGCACTGCATGACCCACGGGCTGAAGGCACATCCAGGAAAAGCTTTTCCATGGGATTTTAGGGGATTAGGCCACTGCACAGGACACCGGGGTGGGTGTGTGAGTCCTCCTGGTGTCCTCCTTAGGTTGCCCAGCCGACCTGGGGTTGGAGAGGTGACTTCAGGGCCCTGAGCCAACAGAAACACATATGAAAATTCCAGAGGGATCCCTGTTTCCTGTGGTTTCTGGGATGAACTGGCCAGGCAAGGATGGCCTGGGAGCCTGCAGGTACAGGTGGGGCTGGGCAGGTCTTGGAAGAGGTGAGACCGTTCCGGTTCTGCTTGGAGTTGCTCCAGGAGCATCCAACAGAGCTCCCTGGGTTGCACGTCCTGCCTAAAGAGAGGCCAGGGAGGTTTGGAGTGTCCACCCCGGAGGTGTCCAAGGAGCAATTCCTACCTGGAAAGGGTGGGCGGGCACTGGAAAGGAGCTCCGGCCCGGCCCCCTCCTGAAATAAACCAAGAAAATGCAATAAAAATAAGACATCAAATAGAATAAAAATATAAATAAAATAACATCAAAACTAAAACAAAGGTAGAATAAAAAATAAAATAGAATAATAACAATAAAATCAAATGAAAATCTAAAATAATATCAAAACTAAAACAGAGGAAAAAATAAAATAGAATAATAAAATAAGATTGAA
>VXAU01004366.1:103053-132424 GCA_013399695.1 Formicarius rufipectus | reverse complement strand
AAATTAAAATTATATAAAAATGAAATAAGAAAAATAAAATTTAAAATAAAATAGGCTAAGAAACCAAAATAAAATCTAAAATAAAACAACTTGCACAGGTGAGCACTGAAAAGCTTCACAGGTGGGACATTGTAAGGAATTTCTGGCTGGGATGGGCAGGGATGGAATTCCCAGAGAAGCTGTGGCTGCCCCATCCCTGGAAGTGTCCAAGGCCAGGCTGGAATCACCTGGGATAGTGGGAAGTGTCCCTGCCCATGGCAGGGGTGGAATGGGATGATCCCTACGGTCCCTCCCAATGCAAACCACTCTGGAATTCCATGCAATCCCAGAACATCCATCTCAAAGCTCTGGAAGAGCTTTGGTTGAGGATGACTCCATGAAAACACCACCACGAAGGAGCTCCAGCTGGAGCCCCGGGACTCGCCCTCCTCCGTGCCTGGAGTGGCACGGACACGAAGGAGCTCCTGCCCTGATGGGATTGGACTCTCCATCTTCCAGACTTTGCTCCCCCCAGAGCCCTGAAAAAAGCCCTTTTTTCCCCATTTTCCAGGATGTTCCTGGACGAGCCTGAGCAGGAGGTGGGTGCAGGACTTTGGGAGCACCTCAGTTGAGCACCAACCCAGCCCCTCTCCAAGAGAACAGGAGGCGATTCCAGAACTCCGGCTAGAGAGCCCCGGGGCTGCTCCTAAATCTGTCACACAGCCCATCCTCCTTCCAGCAGCAATCCCATATTGATATTGTTGGGAATAAAAGGGGGGGGGAAGGGGGAAAAAAGGCAGATCCCAGAGGAAATGGTTTTATGGGACACGGGTGGATGCGGAAAACAGCTGGCACCTGACGGCAGGCGCTGGCCCGGCACACAGACGACACTTGGGAGCAATTCCCAAGTTCTTGGTGCTCCTGCTCAAGGAATTCCCGGCCAGACCTTTATTCCCTGCTCCAAAAAGCGGGTTCTGCTTTATAAATCAGGAATAGTATCCCTGAAAACACACGTTTGTGAAGGAGCAATCCTTTCCTCACCCCCACGAATGACTCGGGTCAGAGTCCAGGCTTGCAGCAGCATCTCCTGTGAAGGGGCTGAGTGTCGGTGTCCACACCCCTCAGGAATTTTGGGAATTGCATCCAGGCTGACACCATCACCTTTGGAAACTGGGACATTGAGACAGGTCGTGGCATTTAGAGAATGAGCACCTGGGGAGAACATTTGCAGTTGTTGCATGAGAAGGCTCTGAGTCCTGGTGACCTTTCAGCCCTCCTTATCCATCCTGGATGGATGGGCCTTGGTCCTCCAGGACAATCAGGCTCCTGGAAGGACATTCCAATCTATGAAAGTAATTGCATTTTTGGGATGCACAATGCAGAGCTCTAAACAGGATTCACTTTGGGAGCCAAAATGCCCAAACTGGTTTAACCTTAAAATGCCCAAACCTTAAAAAGCAGATGAAACCCCTGGGAAGTTGAGTCCTCCTCCTCCTCTTCCTCCTCTAGCCTGGCTTGGGGGAGGGTGTTGGAACCCCTGTGGGTGGCTCAGGGTGAGGGGTCAGGAGCAGGTCCCAAGACAGAGGTCTCAGTGACAACGAGGGGATCTGCAGGATGACCTTGGCCAACAGGGACCTGAGAGGAGAACCTGCTGATATTCCATGGAATGATACATGGGAAGGGCTCTATTGATAAAGTTTAGATAGATAAAAACTGTGTGAATTCACCAATTTTATAAAATATCTCTTAGCTGATATTCAGCTGTAACTGTGTGTGGTTGGATAGTTTTGATGGAGGGCATCAGTTCCAGAAATGTGCAGAATTGTGTGTGAAGAGAGTTCCTTCTTGTGCTTCTGAGATCCCTTGGAACAGAAAGATGCAGGAATGGAAGCAAAAAAGGAGGAGAGTAAAGCCTTTTCCACCATCCCTGAGTAGAACTGGACCTCCAGACGGAGAGGAACCAACTCTCAGGTCTGGATTTGATGCAGTCAGGGTGTCTCATTCCCAACTCAGGCTCAGCAGCCTCTTGCTGGGACCCTGAGACTGTGGCTGTGCTAAAAGCCGTCGGCTACAGGGGGAGCTGGAACTGCAGCCGCCTGGGCTCAGCTCAGGAATCAGGGATAGCTTTCCGTGGGATAATGGGACAACCACAGCGATTCATTGTCTGGATACACGGCCAAGGGAAGGATGGGATGGGATGGGTCTGGGGGAAAAACTAAAGGAGCCTGAGGGGATGGGAATGCTGAAGGAACCAACTGGGATGGGAATGTGGGAATGCTGAAGGAGCCTCCTGGGATGGGAATGTTGAAGGAGCCTCCTGGGATGGGAATGCTGAAGGAACCTGGGGGGATGGGAATGCTGAAGGAACCTCCTGAGGTGGGAATTCTGCAGGAGCCTCCTGGGATGGGAATGCTGAAGGAGTCAACTGGGATGGGAATGCTGAAGGAGCCTCCTGAGGTGGGAATTCTGCAGGAGCCTCCTGGGATGGGAATGCTGAAGGAGCCAACTGGGATGGGAATGCTGAAGGAGCCTCCTGAGGTGGAAATGCTGAAGGAACCTGAGAAGATGGGAATGCTGAAGGAGCCTCCTAGGATGGGAATGCTGTCCCCAGGAGCAGCCCCCTCCTCAGGTGGCCTTGCCTGTCATGGTGACCCCGGGGCAGCATCCCTGGCTGTTGGATCAGGGATGCTCCATCTCCAGCCCCACCCGGGGATCCCGAGGTGGGAAAGACCCCCCAGTTTTGAGGGACACTGAAACTGTCCGTGCAAAAAGCCGTCGGCTACAGTGGGCAGCCCTTTGGAGCGAGCTAGAAGGTTGGAAACCCAGAAATTCCCTGGCGAGGGTTGGGTTTTGGTTTTTTTGAGGGCAGGAGACGGGAATTGCCAAACTCCCTCCGGGCACGGAGGTGACGGACGGCGCCCGTCGGAGTTCTCCCACCCCGGCTCCTTCTCCCCTCCAAAAACCCCCTCCAGCAAAGCCCTCCGTGGCCTTTCCACGCTGTCCCAGCCAGGGCTCCTGTGTTTTGGGAAGCAGGGCTTTATTTCGGGAGGGGAACCCGACCCAAACCCGCTCCCCAACCGGCTCCGCGACCTCTCGCTGCGTTTCCTCGCTCTCCCCTCTCCCGCTCGCAACCCGGGCGAAATGCTTTTAATAAAACCCTCTCTCGTTATTTTTTTTTTAAATCATTTCTTTTATGCATATATACATATCAAAGCGCGAATAAATCTTGCCCGTGACGGGAAGAATGCGGAGAGCTGCCGAAGTTGAGGAGGGGGTGGCTCGCCGAGAGCGTGAAGAGCAGTTTGATGTCCCGCGGTTTATTGGGGGTACAAAGCCCAGCTCTTCTGCCTTCCCCGCGGCTGTCGGCGTTGTGAGGATGTTTAAGTGCTGCCAGATGAATCGCAGGTGGGCAGCACGTCGCCCTCTGAAGGCAGAGCCCGTTTAAACAAAAAAAAAATAAAAAATGCCACTTTTATTTGCTTGTTGGGCTTTTTTGGAGGGGGTTTTGTTGTTGCTGTTTCGTTGCCCCCGATATTTCTTTTTCGTCCCCCCCAGCAAACAGATTAAGGAACATCCCACCTTGCGATGATTCTCTTTCGTGCCCTCTCAACAAACAGATTGAGGAACACCCCAACCTGTCGATTATTCTTTTTCGCCCCCCACCAGCAAACAGATTAAGGAACATCCCACCTTGCGATGATTCTCTTTCGTGCCCTCTCAACAAACAGATTGAGGAACACCCCAACCTGTCGATTATTCTTTTTCGCCCCCCANGTACAAAGCCCAGCTCTTCTGCCTTCCCCGCGGCTGTCGGCGTTGTGAGGATGTTTAAGTGCTGCCAGATGAATCGCAGGTGGGCAGCACGTCGCCCTCTGAAGGCAGAGCCCGTTTAAACAAAAAAAAAATAAAAAATGCCACTTTTATTTGCTTGTTGGGCTTTTTTGGAGGGGGTTTTGTTGTTGCTGTTTCGTTGCCCCCGATATTTCTTTTTCGTCCCCCCCAGCAAACAGATTAAGGAACATCCCACCTTGCGATGATTCTCTTTCGTGCCCCCTCAACAAACAGATTGAGGAACATCCCAGCCCATCGATATTTCTTTTTCTTTCCCCCCCAGCGAACAGATTAAGGAATTTCCCACCCTGTCGATGATTCTTCCTCCCACCTCCCCCCAGCAAGGAACATCCCAGCCCGTCCTTGTTTCTTTTTCGTTCCCCCCCAGCAAACAGATTAAAGAATTTTCCAGCCTGTCGATGATTCTTTTTCGTGCCCCCTCAACAAACAGATTGAGGAACACCCCAACCTGTCGATTATTCTTTTTCGCCCCCCACCAGCAAACAGATTAAGGAACATCCCAGCCTGCCGATGATTCTTTTAAGGAACATCCCAGCCTCTCGAATGATTCTTTTTCGACCTCCCCCAAGAGAACAGATTAAGGACCATCCCAGCCTATCAGTGTTTCTTTTTCGTCCCCCCCTAGCAAACAGATTAAGGACCATCCCAGCCTGTCGAGCGGTGGGTGTTTGCAAAGAGTCTTTGATAGGTCTGTCAGGAGGGCCAGGGGTTTTCTTTCACTTGCGGCCATCGCTTCGCTTTCAGGTTTCTCTGCCACTAATTATGGAATTCCTCATTAAAATAACAAGGAGCACGTCTGGCAGGGGCTTCCAGCACATGTTTTCACTTTTGGACACCAATGGGAACCTTATGCTTTCTTCCCTTCCCCCCCCCCGTGGCAGTGGGCAAGGTCAGCGGCAGCTCCAGGGGGGGGGAGAAGCCCCTCTCCCCAAAACCAAACCCGCCTCTCACCTGCCCGATGGGGCTGATGTTAATTTGAAACCCCTAAAATTCACGCCGTTCCCCGGCATTTTGGACTTTGGGGTAGGGTGGGAGGGGCTTGTTTCTCCTTCTCCCTCCTCGCCTCGTCGTGTTTTTTCCCCTCGCGGACCTGAGGGGGATATTTATAAAGCCCCCCCTCCCTCCATCCGAAGCCAAAGTGTCAGGACCAATCGTTTCCCTCCGGTTTACGGGAACGTTCAAAGTGCCCCGAGACATATTTTCGACATAACTCATGGCTTTGAAGGCTCGTCCAAGCTTTTGTTCCTGTTTATTGACAGGAAGTTGTTTTCCACGGCTCCGATCGGGAGCGGGAGAGGGGGGAGGATGATGAGGGAGGGATGGAGCTGCCAAGGAGTTTGGTGTACCCTGCAGAACCCCAGCCTGCCTTCACCCTTGGCCGGGAGGGGGGAGATGATGAGGGATGGAGCTGCCAAGGGGTTTGGTGTACCCTGCAGAACCCCAGTCTGCCTTCCTGCCTTCCCCCTTGGCCGGGGGGGTGCGGGGGTGGAAAACATCCCCGGAGCTCCTGAAGGGCAGAATTAGAACCGGGAGGGGCGGTGGGCAGGTGAGAGGGGAGGAGAAGCCTCTGTTGCCCCTCATGGTGGTGGAAGGAGAGGGTGTTTTGGGGGCAGTCCTTGGCCTTGGAGAGCCCCCCTCGCCCCGTTTCTCCTAGAGGGGGACGGGCCAGCAGAGCGGGGTCATCCCCTCTCCCCATCGGTGGATTAGGGGAAATGGGGACTGGGAAGGGAGGAGCTGGGTGAATCATCCCACGGGGTGAGGCTCTCTGTGCCAAGATTTGGGAGGTCTCAGAGGGGAGCCCGGGGGGGCTGGTGTCCATGGAAGTGGTCAGTTGAGGATGGGAGTCCTTCCAAGCTGGGCCAAAAGGTGGAGGAGGAACTGGGGGAACTGGGAGAGGAGCGACACAAATGCCTGCCTGTTCTTGCTGCACATCAGGGTTCCAACACCACGTGGTGGGCTTCTTGGGCTTGTCCTTTGCAGGGGCAGGAGCTGGATTTGATGGCCATTATGGGTCCCTTCCGTCTCAGGGCATTCCATGAGAGAAGGTCAAGAGTTCCTGGTTCCCACCTGAAGTCCCAGAGCGGAACTTCTGCTGTCTTCAAGCCCCCTGACCCCCATGGAAGAGCAGGCTCCTTTCTTGAAGGGCATGTTGGTGTCATCCACGGGCTGGCCCTGGTGGAGGAAGCCAACAGAGGACCAGGACCAGCCCCTGGGGTGCCCAGGGAAGCGGCAGCAGTGCCCAAGGTGAGCATCCGAGTCAGCCAAGCAGGAATGCCACCCCAAGAAAACAACAACCCCCTCGGTCTTCCCCTCATGGGGCACTCCCCACAAATCCCCCTTTTCACGGGGGAAGGGGAGACCTTAAACAAGATCCCCTCAAGGATTTTGTAATGACAATGAGATTGGCTCTTACAGTCTCTGTGCCTGAGGTGCTCACACTGGAAGGAGCACGAGGCAACACCGGGGGCAACTCCTGACTCCACTTGCTCCCAATAATTATGACTCCTTGGCTTGTTGCTACCCTATATAGCGCGATGTTATTGCCTGCAATGGTATGTTAAGTTGGTTTTTACTGGGACCATGTGTTCCCCTGCTTTCATCCCAGTGGTGTGTCAGGGGCTGTTTTCCTAAGGATGGTCGGGGGAATATGCCTCGAATATTACTGGGGGTGATATAAAAAGTTTTATAGACCCCGTTCCACGTTTGAACCGGGAGCCCGGAATTCAACCGCAGGCCCTGGAATTGCAGGTTTGGAAAGGCTCAGGGTTGGTCAGGGAGGTGGGGAAGGCACTTGTTGGATGACAGGCAGTTTGGAAGTCGAGATGTGAGAACCGTACAGAACAAAAACCTGGAAAAATCTGGTTTAAAACGAGCGGTTTTGGTTCCTGAAGGGGGGATTGAAATGTCCTGGAAGACACACCAGGACACCCCGAGCACCGTGTCGTTCCCAGGAGTGGAGCCATCAAAGTGTGGCTGTTCATGGGACAGTCCCTGCCTTTGGTGGCAGAGCTGGGACACCTCTGGGGGCCCCCCCAAAACTCACAGCAGAAGCTGCAAAAGGAGCTGCAGACCGAGGGGTGCCTGGGATGACAAAGGACCTTTGATTGTCTCTGGCAAAAGCTGCTGGAAAAGTGGGATAATAAGGATGTGGAGGGAGAGATGGGCAGGTAGGGGCTGGATCAGAGAGCTTGGAACAGCCCTGCACGTCCCTGTGGCGTTCCCAAACAACGTGAACAGCCGGGAGAAGGAGATCCATGGAATGTCACTCAGCCAGCGCTCAGAGCAGTGCCCGGGGCTGGGCGAGCAGAGCAGAGCTGGGCTGCTGCAACCTCCTGCAGGGACCAGAGCACCAGGACTTGCTCCTCTGCTTTCTCTGCCTCCCACCAGCTCTTGCAGAGCCCTTTGTGCCTCGGGACTGGATTTTATGGTTTATCCACCAGCTCAGACCCCTCCACCCCCACCCCGAGTGCAACCACGGCCTCTGCGCAGCCAGCCCTGCTGCGCCGACACCTCTGTGCTCACCTGTTGGGCTCCTCGGGGTGTTTCCTGGGGTGTTCTCCTGGGGAACAGCTTCAAACCCAAGCCCTCTGAAGGTCGGCAGCAACAGCAGGCAGAGTCTTTTCCAACTTTTACGAGCGTTCCGTAATGGCATTTCCAACGCAGGGACAGTCGGCACCTCGTTCATCACCACCTGCTTTCTGGTGGGAAAACGAGCCCTGGTTTATTGATTGCAGGTCATTCTCTTCTCACTGCAGGCCATTCCCTCCTCATTCCACGCCATTCCCTCCTCATTCCAGGCAGTTCCCCTCACTGGGAGGAGAAGGTGCCTGGAAATTCCAACACTTTTGTCCTGGCAGCAGGAAGGGCTCCCGCTGTCTGACACTGTGTCCATCACGGGGGCCTTTGCAGGTCGTGCACTGCCTTGGGATGGAATGGAAGGCTTTGGGTTGGAAGGGATCCTAAATATCATCCAGTTCCACCCATTCCCATGGGCAGGGACACCTCCCACTATCCCAGGTGATTCCAACCTGGCCTTGGACACTTCCAGGGGTGGGGCAGCTACAGAATCCCTGGGAATTGCATCCCAGCCCCTCCACACCCTCCCAGGGAAGAACTCCTTCCCAATATCCCACCTAACCCTCTGGCAGTGGGAAGCCATTCCCTGTGTCCTGTCCCTCCATGCCTTGTCCCTCTCCAGCTCTCCTGGAGCCCCTTTAGTCTCTGGAAAGGGATCTCAGGTCTCCCTGGAGCCATCTCTTCTCCAGGTGGACACTCCCAGCTCTCTCAGCCTGGCTCCAGAGGGGCTCCAGCCTTTGGAGCAACTCCATGCCTGCTACTGAGACAACTCCTGGAGCTTCAGGGCTTTCCTTGGACATTTTGGCACCCTTGTGTGTGTGTCTCCTTTTTTTTTTTTTTGTGGTTAATGAGCAAAGATTTCCTCCTAAGCAAAGAGTTGGACTCCATGATCCTGGTGGGTCCCTTCCAACTTGTAATTCGACAAAAGAGAGCTGGAATTGTTCTGCAGGCTGGGGTGGAGGTTCTCCTGACTCGGGGAGTGCAGAGGGTGGGCCAAGGTGGCAGCTGGGAGGAGGAAAGCAGGAGGTGCACAGCAGATCAGCAGGAGGCAGTTGAGATGGGTGGGCTTGTGGTGAGCTCCTTGGGACGGGGAGAAATGGGTGACACCAAAGCCACCAGCTGCCCCACATGCAGCAGTGAAAAAAAATCCCTGTCACCAGCTGGTCTGGCTCTCCTCATCCCAAAACCCACGAGGGCAAAGCTGTGGAGCTGCAAGGCAAGCTGGGCTGAGCAGATGTGGGATGATGACACGTGGAGTGAAGTCATTTGTCCGCGGCTTCAGCCAAGTCATGGGCTTTGCAAAGCGCAGCTGGGCTCAAAGCAGGACAAGCACCTGGTCTGGAGCTCTTCCAAAGCCAGAACTGTCCCATGTTGAGTAGAGCTGCCCAAATTCAGCATCCCCAATTCCTCCTTGTCAGCCTCATGTTTGCATAATAGTGTCTCAGTTCAGAAACCCACATCTGGACCGTCTGATCCGAGCGGGGAAGGCGGCCCCGATGAACTTCACTTTGTCCTTCTGAATGTCTCCTCATCTCCCCCGAGGCTTTTTCCACCAAGCTGAGGACACCCGAGCCTCTGAGAACCTGCCAGGAACATCTGCCCGTGTCTTGCAGTCCGGCCGGGCCGACCCACCCGTTCCGTGGTGTGGAAATCCCCACGGAAAAAGAGGCTCCCCGGGACTTCCCGCGGCAGCGGAGCTCCACCGGGGCGTGGAGAGCCAACTGGAAACGGCACGTAGCTTTTGGAATCCACCTGCAGCTGATCCGGAGGGTCCTTTTACCTGCATGAGGTGCTAACGACCCACGGGCACAACCCCCTTCCCGGCGACATCCCGGGAATGTCGCCCTCGGGACTCTCCCTGCTGGGATTTCCCGGGAAAGGACCATTCCTTGGCCCACCGGGAGCATCATTTAAACCCTCCAAGACGGGATTTCCCTCCCCACTCTCCCGCCCCAAGCCGAACCCTCTCTGAGGGGGACCTCGGGCTTTCCCCACGCTGCCTTTCCCCATCCCCCTAATTCCCTTTTCCCACCTTCACGATCCATGTAACGCTCCTGAAAAAAAAAACCCCAAACACCTTTAGGGGTTCCCCGGAAAGGGGAAGCCCGAGGCGTGATGAACCCGCCCGGAGCCGTGGGAGAGACGCGGCTCCTCACCTCGAGAGGGTGGGGACAGATATGGGACAAAGCTGGGGCAGATTTGGGGCAGATTCGGAACAGATTTGGGACAGATTGGGGACAGATTTGGGACAGAGTTGGGACAGATTCGCTACAGTTTTGGGACAGAATTGGGACAGACTCGGGACAGTTTTGGGACAGATTTGGGATGGATTCGGGACAGATTTGGGGCATATTTGGGACAGAGTTGGAACAGAGTTGGGACAGATTTAGGACAGAGTCGGGATAGATTTGGGGCAGAGTTTGGGACAGAGTTGGGACAGAGTTTGGTCAGATTCGGGACAGATTTGGGGCAGAGTAGAGACAGATTCGGGACGGAGTTGGGACAGATTCGGGGCAGATTTGGGACAGATTCGGGGCAGAATTGGGGCACCCGAGCGTTCAGCGCTGTCGAGGTGCGCGGCTGCTGCTCCTCCCGTCTTTCCCGTCCCATTCCCGGCCGCAGGAAAACGGGACTCGGTGCGAATGGTTCGCTAATGAGTCACCGCGTCTTAATGAGGGCGAGAGCAAAATTAATCCCCCACGAGCGCCCACGGCGGGGTCGGGGGTGGGGCTGGTTTGGGGTCCACGTGGCACATCCAGCAGGCACGGGAACAAGGACGCGGCTTCAGTTTTCGGACCAGGAGACCTGACCTGGAAAGCATCAACATTGTTCCAGCCTGAGGAGGCTTTGATTGTTTGTTTTTTTCCTTTCAGGGGCTGACGTGCAAAGCTCTGAGGCTGAAATCGGAATTTCATGCTGCTGGAAGGCTTGGGACTTCTTTTTAGGGATCAAACTCCTCTCCAGGCCTTCCAGAGATGAGTAATGAGGCCAAATGCTGCTTTGTTTTGTTTTTTTGGNGGGGGGGGGCACACGACATCCTCGTATTGATCTGGAAAATCCATCACCCAAGCCCAAGCTGCTCCAACAAAAAGAGGCACGAAGGAAACCACATTAAAAAGCTGATGAAAGTTGCCTCGAGGCTCCTTATGTCACACTTGGGCTTTGGGCACTTGGGGGATTTTTAATTCCTTCCCTTTTTCGTCCTTTAATAAACCCAAGCCCAGCACTTCGGTGTGGAGGGCTGGGAGGACCCCGTTGCCTTCTCCCCCCCAGCACAAACTCACACCAAAAAGTGAGGGAAGAGGGGGTGAAAGCCAAGGCCCCATGGAAAGCTCACAGCCAGGAGGGATTTGGGCTCCCACTGGGAGCTTTCAGCAGCTTGACCTGCCTCTTTGGGTGGAGGAAAAGCGATTTTCATCCTAAATAAACACGGCTCCAGGCCAAGCTGGACAACTCCCTTTGACACCTCGGCATCTCCCGGTGGCTCCTCCGAGGGGTTCAGGGAGCAGAGAGGGGAAGGACAAGGAGAGGTGGGGACCCTCACGAAGCTGGAGAGGGCAAAGAGGCAACCCCACCCTTCGAAAAATTGGAAATAATAAATATAAAGCCCCTCAGATGGTTTATTTTTGCGTTATTCCCCCGCCCCTTCCCTTCCCCAGAGGGATTTTTGGGGCTGCTGTTCCCTGCTCCGACTCCAAACCCCTGGAGCTCTGCACTCCCTCCCTGCTCCTTCCCTCTTTCCATCCCACAGGTGGAACTGCTGGGAGAGGCAAATCCTAAAAAAAAAAGAGAGGGAGAGGAAGGAATCAGAGAGCAAGGAGCCTGCAGATGCAAACATCTGCTTCAGGACTAACGTGGCACCCCCGGATGGGTCCCTTTTTATTGCTCACATTCCTTCTGAGTTAGAAACACTTTTTTTTTTTCTATTTTTTCTTTTTTTTTTTTTTTATTTTACCCCCCACTTCCCCTTCCCAACTTCAGATGTCCCAGAGGAATGTTTAAATGATTATGGAATCCCAGAGGAGCTCGTTGCTTCCCTTTTTTAATTCGTTCCACGTTACTCGCCGGGGGTTTGGTTTTTTTTCAAGCAGCGCCCGCTTTGCTCTTTCCTAAAAAGCCAAGCCCGGGATTCCTTGGGATGCTGTTCCCTAAATTCCTGGTGGATTTGTAGCCTGGCTGCAAGAATGGACGCGATGCCCAAGTTTGTCATGATCTGCTCTGGTTCCTGAGCTGGTGTTTCGACGAGCACTGAGTTAAACCCCCTCAAAAAGGGCTTTTTTGGGGCCGTTTTCGGCTCGGCTCTCACAGGGGACCTGCAAGTCCTTCAAGGCCTGGTGATGTCCAGCCCTGGGCACAGACAGGGGGAAAAGCAGGATGTTGAAAAAGAAGGATGGAACCAGGATTTGGCCTCCCTGATCCTGAAACTGAGGGTGCAGGAGCTCTCTATGGGGGATTTTTAACCTCCTCAGCCCTCTTTGCCCTCTGAGGTGCCCAGAAATTGGCTCAGCATTGCCTCAAAAGTGCCCAAATTCAATATATTCATCTCCAAATCACAACTGCACCTTCTGGCCTTCACATTTTTATTTATTCCCCTCCTTTTTTCCCTCGTCACGAGCATCACACAGGTTGATTGTTCCTGCCTTTGGTACCCTGTGACCCCCTTTGCCTGGAGGAAAACCTTCACCTGGGCCTTCTGGATGTCCCTTTGCAAGAGCTGATTCCAAAGCAGAGGCCCCCAAAGCCTCAGGGCCAGAAGAGCCACGAGGTGACTGCCCCGGGAAAGGGATTTCTGCACCTCCAAACTCTTTTCCAAGAAGTCTTTTCTAAACAAGGCACAAAGGAAAGGAAAAAGAAAAAAAAAAAAAGGAGGAGGTGTCCAAAGGGTTGGGAAGGGAGACAGGTCTTGGAATGTTAATTAGGAGAAGGTAATCGAGTACTGAGCACACTCGCCCTTAATTGCACCACTTAGCACAGCAATTCATCAAGGGCTGTTTCCCACCCACCTCTGCATCCAAACGCCTTCGAGCATCAGGAGAAGTTTCCTTGTCCCCGTGAGCCACAGCCTTTTTCGGAACGGCTCACGGAACATGCCATTCCCAATGGCTTGGAGGATGGATTTTCCAGATCAATATGAGGATGCCTCCCAGCTCCACCAACTCCCCCACCCCATAACTGCCCCTAGCAACAACAACAAGACCCCATTTATACTTTAAACGTCCAGTTCTGCTGTCATTTTGTCCTCGTGCTAATTCCAAAAAATCCCCAGCATTTGGCCTCATTACTCATCTCTCCAGGCCCTTTCCCTTTCCATTTCCCTTTTCTCTTCTTTTCCTTTTCTGTTTTCCTTTCCTCTTCCTCTTATTTTTCCTTTTCCTCCCTTCTCTTTTTCTTTTCCCTTTTCCACTTCTGTTTCCTTTTCCATTTCCTTGTCATCTTCCTCCTCCTCTTGCTTTTCCTTTTCCTCCTTCTCCTCCTTGTCTTCCTCCTCCCCCTCTCCCTTTCCCTCTCCTTTTTCCTTTTCCTTCTTCTTCTCCTCCTCTCCCTTTCCCTTTCTCTTTCCCTTTTCCTCCTTCTCTTCCTCCTTGTCTTCTCCCTCTCCCTTTCTCTTTTCATTTTCCTCCTTCTCCTCCTCCTTCCCCTCTCCCTCTCCCTTTCCCCTTTCCCAGGTCCTATTTAAGCTGTTGCTTTGGAACCCCAAACCATTTCTGGTCTTCCAAGGAAAGAGGGGTCAGTGACTGCTCCAAAACATCTCCTGTTCCCAGGAATAGCAGGGAAAGGCTGAGCAGGAGGAACCTGCAAGGAGAGCCCCAAAGATCCCGGGTTTGGGTGAGGTGGAGCCTGTCCTTGGTATGGCATTCCTGACCTTTGGGGTGGTTTTGGAGGTTTTCTGGAGGGCAGAGAAGGCCCTTTGTCATCTGTGCCACGGCAAAGCCCTGCTGAGGGTGGGGGAACAGGAGCTTAAATAGGGAGTGGGAAAGGGAAAGGGAGAAGGGGGAGACAGGGAGGAGGGGGAGGAGGAGGAAAAGGAGGAGGAAAAGAGGACAAGGAAATGGAAATGGAAACAGAAGTGGAAAAGGGAAAGGGAGAGGGAGAGGGAGAGGGGGAAGACAAGAAGGAGGGGGAAAGGAAAAGGAGGAGGAGGAAGAGGACAAGGAAATGGAAAAGGAAACAGGAATGGAAAAGGGAAAGGAAGAGGGAGTGGAAGAGGGAGAGGAGGTGGAGAAGGAGGAAGAGGGAAAGGAAAAGGAGGAGGAGGAAGAGGACAAGGAAATGGAAAAGGAAACAGAAGTGGAAAAGGGAGAGGGAGAGGAAGAGGGAGAGAGGGAAGACAAGAAGGAGGGGGAAAGGAAAAGGAGGAGGAGGAAGGGGACAAGGAAATGGAAAGGGAAAGGAAGAGGGAGAGGAAGAGGGAGAGGGGGAGGAGAAGGAGGAGGAGGAAGAGGAGGGAAAGGAAAAGGAGGAGGAGGAAGAGGACAAGAAAATAGAAAAGGAAACAAATGGGAAAGGGAGAAGGAGAGGGAGGGGGGAGGAGAAAGACGAGGAGGAGGAAAAGGGACAGGAGGAGGACAAGGAAATGGACAAGGAAACAGAAAAGGAAGCAGAAATAAAACAGGGAAAGGAAAAGGAGAAGGGAGGAAGAGGGAAAATAAGAGGAAGGGGAAAGGAAAACAGAAAAGGAGAAGAAGAGAAAAGGAAAAGGAGAACTGGCCCTGAGGAAGCTTTAACCCCGTCCCGCCGTGGTTTCTAACAGAACAAATCCTACTCATTCGCCTCCTCTTAGGGGTCTAATTGCCATTAGACATTAATCAGCCTTGCCAGGCCCCGCCCGCGCCGGAGAACCGTCGCTCACCCGCTCCTTTGGTATTCCTGGCTGGATGTTCTCCTTTCATCCCTCCGAGAAGTTTGGGAAGCGGGAGCTGTCCTGCTGCAGGGAACACTCCCGGCTCCCGCGGCACGGTTTTCCCACCCCCAGCTCTTCCTCCACCACCCTCCTCTTCATCTCTCCCCTCTGGCACCCCCCACGTCCAGCGGGTGCTGCTTTTCCTTTGGAAAAGGCGTCCAAAAAGCTCCGTCGGGCAGAAGGGAAGGGATATTTGCATCGGCTAATTCCGCTCCCTAATTCCCAGGGAACCTTCCAGGGAGAGCAAACACGAGCGGCCGCAAGGGCGGCGTTTGGTGAAGCCTCGCTGGGCTGGGCAGAGTTTGGGCACCGTGGGCAGGGGAGGCTGCTGTGGTCGTGCTCGGGAACCGGGTGATCCCAGGGCACCAAAAAAGGGGCAGAGTTTTGGAACTGTGGGCAGGCAAAGCTGCTGTGGCTGTGCTCGGGCACCGGGTGATCCCAGGGCACCAGCTCCCCCTGGTATTTCCCACACTCCCAGTTCCACCTGGCATTCCCCCACTCCCAGCTCCCCTGGCATTCCCCCAGCTCCAACTCCTCTTGGCATTCCCCACACTCCAAGCTTCCCTTGGCATTCCCCACACTCCCAGTTCCACCTGGCATTCCCACACTCCCAGCTCCCCTTGGCATTCCCACACTCCCAGCTCCCTCTGGCATTCCCACACTCCCAGCTCCCCCTGGCATTCCCACACTCCCAGCTCCCCCTGGCATTCCCCACACTCCCAGTTCCACCTGGCAGAGCTGGGAAGTGGCAGGATTTGGCTCCAGCAGGAAAAGGACCAAACAGGACATCTCTGGGAGTGTCTGTCCCATCATCCCCACCAGTATGGCCAGTGGGAGAACCAAGAACAGATCCTCTGGCTCCACATGGTGGTGCTTCCCCAAAAAACCCTGGAGGTTCCTCAGCAGAGCTGCTCCTCCAGGGAGATGCCTCTCCACAAAAACCCAGCAGCCAGCCAAGCTTGGAGGAGCGACCTGAGGTGAAAAGCTCCTCAACCTCCTTCAAAAACTCCTCATCCCCCCAGAGCTCCACGTGAGAACAACATTTCTGGGCAGCCTTCAGATGATAATAAAAGCCAAGAGGCCAAAGACCCCTCAGCATTTTTGTTTCTGATGGATATTTGGCAAAGTTACAAGACAACAATTCTCTTCCCTGGGACCGTTTTCCTTTCCTGGATATTCCAAGAGCCACATTTAAAAGGAATTGGCAGATGCGATTTTTGGGTTTTCCCTCCCCTTTTTTTATTGTTTTGTTCCAACAGCAGGTCAGGGAGGAGAGTGTCCCACCAAAGCCAGGATTAGCAGGGCAGTGGCATCTCCATGCAAGAGGCTGGCATTGTGTGATGAGCCACAAAGCTCAATAAAGGCTCCATGGCCGGAAAGCTGGAATTGCAGGCGCTTTTGGAAGGCTTTAGAATGCGTTTGGAGTTGTGATCCTGCCAGAACCTCCAAAGCCTTGGCTCCTCCTGCCCTTCTAAATCCAGCACTTGACAGCTCTTTAAGCAGAACTGAAAGTGGTGGAGGTGGGAAGGGCCTGGGGATCATCGGATCTCTTCCATGATTTAAACAGGGAGCAGCAACACTCCAGCCCTGCTGGGAGAGGGACCTGGAAACAAGTGCAGAGCTGGGAAGCCCAGGGAAACACTTCCCCCTTGGTTTTCTACTCCATAATTAATCAAGCAATCAATCAGTCCGTCCATCCGTCCATCCATCCATCCGTCCGTCCATCCGTCCATCCATCCCTGAGCCTGGACAGCAGCTCTGGTGTCTCTCCTGAGCATATCCCCCTTGGTTTTCCACTCCTCAATCAATCAATCAATCAATCAATCCATCCATCCATCCATCCATCCAGCCATCCATCCATCCATCCATCCAGCCATCCATCCATCCATCCATCCAGCCATCCATCCATCCATCCATCCAGCCATCCATCCATCCATCCATCCAGCCATCCATCCATCCATCCATCCAGCCATCCATCCATCCATCCATCCAGCCATCCATCCATCCATCCATCCAGCCATCCATCCATCCATCCATCCATCCCTCCATCCATCCATCCATCCCTGAGCCCAGGCAGTAGCTCTGATGACTTTGTGTAACAGCTCAGCTGCCCATGGAAGGACTTTCCACACAACAGTCTGTCTGCCCATGGATGAACTCCACGCAACACCAGGATGGGAAGATGGGGGACCTCTCGAGGTCTCCCTCCCCTGTGCTCTGAGCCCCCAGGACCAGGTCCTGCTGCCCTGGAACATCTCCCATTCCCAGATGTCCCTCCTGACACCTCCTCCCTCCTTTCGGAGCCGCCCTCGCACCGGCTCACGAGTCTTTTAGTCATCGTCGAGAAGGGGGGAAAGGACCCAAACATCTGGTCGGCAGAGCTGCCAAGAGCACATTCCATCCTTCTTTGTTTCCCAACTTTCCAATGCCTTTGTTTTTGGCCTGCTATTCCATGGAGTGGATGCACGGAGAGCCACGGGGCACCAACTGGACGTAGCTCCTGGCCCCACCCGTGGCACCGGTGGAATCACCACGGACATGTGGAGCCACCCCAGAGCCCAGAAGAAGGGAAAGGTCCCGGTGGAACACACATGGGGAGGCTGATCCGACTCCCAGCGGGGTCAATGGGAGCTTTGCCCCCAACTTTGGTGGGAACAGGATGGGGCTTTGATGCTGCTGTCACTGTGAGATGGTGCTCCAGCCCAGCCCCTTGCTGAGCTGTGGCCTTCACAGCTTCTACAGCTCTCCTGTTTTGGGCTTTTTTTGTTTTCAGATGGAACCAACAACTTCATGGAATGTCAGCCTGTGGTGCTGGCACAGCCTGTCCAGCCCAGGTGGGGTTGGTCCAGCTGAGGCTCGTGGAATGTCAAACACAGGAAGGGCCACAGCACAAAAGCTTCACCTTCAGGACCTTGGTTGAACGAGCTTCAGGCTCCTGCATCCCTGCATTGGTGTGTCCTCCTGGAGTTGAGACCTGCAGGAAGTGGATCTTGGGTCCATCCTCCCCAGCTTTAGGTGCCTCTCCACAACAGGCCAGTTAGGAGAAGGTCAGAGGTCAGAAGCAGCAAGAGAAGCTGCCTTAGGTGTCATCTGTCCACAGAAAGAAAGCCCTCCTAGGGGCTGAATGAGACCGTGGGGAGGCTGTGCCACCTTCCAGAGCCACCTCTCTTTGGAAGAGCCCTGCTAAAGCAAGACCAGACCTCAACCTGGAACCAGGATTGAGGGTTGGGTGCCAGGAGGAGCTTTGAACCCCTTCAGGGAGACGTCCTGGGCAAAAGGTGAGGCACAGAAGGCTCGGTGTGACGTCACTCGATGGGACGTTGCCGGGAATGCCAAACCTCTGAGTCTTCTCAAAGCCTCCCTCTGGTTCTTATTTCCATGTGAGCCTGAAAACCAGATTGGAGGATCATCAATCCGAGCCCAGAACGTGCCAGACTCGCAGGATGTTCTCCCTCCCAGTTGTCAACCCCCCGAGACCCCAACCCACGCACCAGCTCCCGGCAGAGCGGGATTGTGCCGGCCTGGCGCGCTGCTCCTTTCCAGGGGAGATGCCAAACCCATGGCGTGGCTCCCTGATCCAAGCTGACACCAGCCACGGGAACGATCCCATTCCCACCCCGCCGGTCACTTCCATGGATGCCAAGTTTTGGGCAACACAATGTTCGTCATCTCCAGTAAACCACTCTGGGCGGGCTCCTTTGCAGTGCCAGATTTAGTAATTCTTTCTATTCTTTCTTTCTTTTTCTTTCTTTCTTTCTTTTTCTTTCTTTCTTTCTTTCTTTCTTTCTTTCTTTCTTTCTTTCTTTCTTTCTTTCTTTCTTTCTTTCTTTCTTTCCTTTCTTTCTTCCTTTCTTTCTTCCTTTCTTTCTTTCTTCCTTTCTTTCTTTCTTCCTTTCTTTTTCTCTCTTTCTTTCTCTTTCTTTCTCTCTTTCTTTCTTTCTTTCTCTCTCTCTTTCTTTCTCTCTCTCTTTCTTTCTTTCCCTCTCTCTTTCTTTCTTTCCCTCTTTCTCTCTTTCTCTCTTTCTCTTTTTCTCTCTTTCTCTCTTTCTTTCTTTTTCTCTCCTTCCCTTCTTTCCTTCTTTCTTTCTCTCTCTTTCTCTCTTCTCTCTCTCTGTCTCCTTGTCTCCTTCCCTTCTTTCTCTCTTTCTCTCCTCTCTTTCCTTCCTTCTTTCTCTCTCTCTCTTTCTCTTTTTTCTTTCTTTTTTCTTTTTTTTTTTTAAATGCCTTTTTTTTATTTTTTTTTTAATTTCCCCCCCCCCCCCCCTCCTTCCAGCCATCCATTTTAGATTAAAAAATAATAATCGTGCGATCTCGCAGGAAATTGGGCTTTGGGCAGAGGGGGCTGCGAGGGAGGGCGGGCGGCCGGGCGGAGCTTGGGTCGGGCAGCCTTTCCAGCCCTCCGGCTTGTTGGCTCCCCCTCCTTCCACCCAGATCAGCTGCACTTTCTGGCCCCTGTTCCCCCATCAGGAACCAGCCCGCGCAGGAGGAACTACAAACTCAACAGCCAGCAAAGCCCTCACCGAGCTCGGGCTCTGATTGAAAGTGCTCTCTGAGGGAGGATGTCACAGCCCAGAGGTTGCCCACCCAGGTCCTGCACACGGGAGGTCTGAGGTGGCTCAGAGGGCTTTTCATCCTCTGGCTCAGAAGGAAAACCGTCCCAGGCACGTGGTGTGATCCCTTTTGGGGGCTGAGGGTCGGACTTTCTGGGGAGAGAGGGGTTTGGGTGGGCCTGAGGATGTCAACGCATGGATGTTGGGATGTTGGGGGTCTGTCCTTTCATCAGCTTGGAAGGAAGAACAAAGCAACTCAATATTTGCATCCAGAAACTTGGCTGAGGGTGGTGGAAACTACTGGGAAGTTCAGTTTTGGGGGAAGAAAAACTTTCAAACTTTCCCCAGTTTCATCTGCTGGGTCCCACCAAATCAGAGAGGCTTCACAGCCCCTGCAACGCAGCACCCATAAAATCTTTAATAAAGAAAACATCTTGGAAAGCTGGACCAGGCCTTCTCCACACGAAGGGACTACGCTCCAGCTTTGGAACTCCTTCCTCAGTGCTTATACAGATGCCCTCTCCCTGACCCAGAACTCAAATCTTTAACTCTCCTCAAGAGGAGGAAAGGAATCCCTGCTAAAATTATGAGCTTTGACAAAGAGTATTTGCTTTGAGGGCAAGGCCAGCACACGTGCTGGGCTTTCTCAGAGGGCTTCCACCACCACAGCACAGACTCTGTGCTCCTGCAGCTTTGGAGGTTCCTTTTTTCTTCCTCCCCAACCCAGGCAAACCCATCCTGCTGAGTTGGAAAGGACCTACAAAAGTCATCCAGTCCAACCCTCAACCCTGCACAGGACAAGCCCCAACAATCCCATCCTGTGCCCCAGAGGATCATCCCAACCCTCCTAGCACCCTCGGGGTTATGCCCACTGCCCTGGGAAGCCTGTTCAGTGCCCACCACCCTCTGGGGGAAGAAGAACCTTTCCCTGAGCTCCACCAAAACCTGTCCTGACACAGCTCCAACCATTCCCTGGGTGATGTCCCTGGTCCCACAGAGCAGAGAGCAGTGCCTGCCCCTCCTCTGCCCCTTCTGAGGGAGTTGTCCCTGCAATGAGGTCTCCCTTCAGTGTCCTCTCCTCCAGCTGAACACCTCAAGTGCCCTCAGTGTCCTCATTCCCCCTCCCCATCCCCGTGTCCCTCCTTTGGACCCTCTCCAATGGCTTAATCTCCCCCTTCCATTGTGTCCCCCCAAACTGCCCCAACATTTCAGAGCAGAGCGGGACAATCCCCTCCCTTCACCCACCAATGCTGGTCCTGATCCCCTCAGGACAGGGATGTCCCTCCAGGGCACTGGGACATGCTGGTCCTGATCCCCTCAGGACAGGGATGTCCCTCCAGGGCACTGGGACATGCTGGTCCTGATCCCCCCAGGACAGGGATGTCCCTCCAGACTCCAGGGCACTGCTGACTCACATCCAAGAGCTTCCACTCCCTTTTCCAGTTGCCTGCCCACCCCCTGAAGAAGCGTCATCAGCTGGGAGGTTTAAGCCTGAAAATGCAGCCCAGGATTGGAAACACCCCTCCAACATCTTTGGAGGTGGAACCCAAACCACAAGGGGTTTGTGCAACACGTAATCAAGCCCAGTTGTTCTCCAGGGTGAGGAGGGAGATGTTGGTGGCATCCCCCGTGAGCACCCCCCAAAAACTCTGCACCCCCAGACTCCACCCAGGACGATCCTGCTCAGCTTCTTGGTGGTGTTTTCACATGTTGGCTGAAGGAGTTTCCCCACCCCCCCTCCTGGAGGTTTTCTGACCATCAGGGTTGCAAAGAGCTGAGGAATATTAAAAGCAGTTGACAGAAGAGCTCAGGGGGGGATCCAGAGGCTCCTGGCTTACCACGCCACAGCCGGGCCCTCAGGATGAGGTACCTCATCTTCAGGCTGGAATTCTTCTTGCTCTCATTAAAGGAGAGGGGAATGAGAGGTCCAGGAGGGGAGGAGAGTCTGAAATCATGCATGCCTTTTTCATGAGGCCCAGTCCAAGCCCTCAGACAGCCCATCCCACCAAAGCCAGCAGCGAGAGGAGGTCCCCAAGGTTTTGGATGAAATGCCACGTCCGAGGGGTGGGGGACTTCAGAGGGGGCTTCAAAGCTACGGTTCTTGCACAGAGCTGATGTGCATCATGGGGTGGTGAGGTCCTGGTATGGGTTGAGCAGAGAAGCTGTGGCTGCCCCTGGATCCCTGGAAGTGTCCAAGGGCAGGGTGGACGGGGCTTGGAGCCACCTGGGTTGGTGGAAGGTGTCCCTGCCCATGGTAGGGGGTGAAACAGCATGAGCTTCAAGGTCCCTCCAACCCATCTGAGATCTCAGCCCATGGCCACCTTGTTATTTCAGAGCACCCAGAGTTGCTCTCCAAGCTCACAACATGTTAAGTTTCCTTTTGGACCAAGCCCAGATCAAACCCTCCCTCAGCTCTTCGTTCCCTCCCGGTGAGGAGCAAATCCAAGGCAGCTTTTTTGGCAATGTTTGGCCCCACGACCTCAGTCCCTTCAGGTATCCCACCCCAAAGGTGAAGACCTTTTCAGATGGTGTACCTCCTGCACCAAACAAACCCCAAAACTGCCAAAATAATGCCCAAAGTCCAACAAACCCACCCTGCTTTGATCCCACCAGCAGACTGGGCAGGACAGGGGGTGTGGGAGCAGCGAGTCCTGTCTTCTGCAGGCGTGGGGTCCTGGGGCACAGAGAGAGCTCGGGGGAGGCAGAGTCAACATCTACTCACGGTTGAAGAGGCACAGCAAAACCATGACCTGCTGCACCACCAGGAAGACCCACATTCCTCAGGCTGCTTCCCCGTGGGTCTGACATGGAGCCACCAAGGAGGGTGCCAGGAGGTCACCTGAGACACGTGAACAGCTCCAAAGTTAAGCCCTTCAAGCTGTCAAAAGGCAAGGAGGAAGACACGGCATGGAGACAGCTGTGGAGCCACAGACCTCAGCAGAAACAAGGGGGAGATCCCTTGGAATATTAGGGAATGGCTCCGTGAGCAAGGATGGGACAGCACTTGGAGGGTGCAGTCACTGGAGATTGAAGAACAGCCAAGACACATCGCTTGGACTGGAAAGGTGCCACTGGTCACGGGTTGGGAGGAGAAGAGGGGTTGGGTGGTTTCCTGTGGTCATCTTCTCAAATAAGCATGCTCCTTAGGAACTGGGAATCACTGGAATTGAAGCCTGGGCATGCTCCTTAGGAACTGGGAATCACTGGAGCTGGATCCTGGGCATGCTCCCTAGGAACTGGGAATTACTGGAATTGAAGCCTGGGCATGCTCCCTAGGAACTGGGAATTACTGGAATTGAAGCCTGGGCATGCTCCTTAGGAACTGGGAAGTACTGGAACTGGAGGCTGGGCATGCTCCTTAGGAACTGGGAATTATTGGAGCTGGAGGCTGGACATGCTCCTTAGGAACTGGGAGGCATTCCAGGCTATTATTAGGACCAATAAAACATGACATGTCCCGCTCCAGCACATCTAGAAGGAATTTTTAAGACTCCAGAGGCGCTGGAGCCCAGTGCAGGCAGCCACTCCGGAATTAGCAGCTGCTCAGGAGAGCAAAGACTAGCAAAAGGGATAGAATGTTTATATTCCCAGGGTTTTTTTTCCCAAGGAATGCCTTTCCTTTGTCTCGCTTCCCAACGGAGCAGGCGGAGGTACGGCACCAGGAGCCAGGGCCGAGTTCCCAGCACCAACATCCCCCTCTTTGGAGAGGTCTGCAGGGAAAAGGAATTCCAGTGAGGAATAAAAGCACCAGGGAAGCCTCGTGGACTTTGCAGCAGTGTTTTATGGAGAGCTGGAGGGCTCAAGGGTCTCCCCAGTGTAAGTTTTCCATTCGTCTTCCATTGTGTCCTGGACTTGAATCCAATCCCTTGATTGGACTCCAAGCGTGATTTATCTTCTAATCATCGTCTGCTCAACGAGGGAGAACAGAAAGAAAACTTCTTCTTGGCCCCTCCTGCCTCCCACACGATTTTCCTGCCATCACAGTCGTGTTTTCCTCTTGGCTGATGTCTTGGCAGTTGGCTTTGGGGCTTTGGCTTGGGATCTGATCTTTGCTGCTCCTTTCCCCACCTCCCAAAGTGCTGAACAGCACTGAAGGTTTGGCCTTTGTTCCTTTTCCCACCAAGCCTGGAGGGCTTTTTTATTAGATTTATTATATTTATCATAGTAATTATATTTATTATCTTTATTCTATTCTATTTATTATAGCAATTATCTTTATTATCTTTATTATATATTATCTGTAACCTCCTGATGTCACATCAGTGAGAAGGTTCTTCCCCTGAGCTCAAGGCACAAATTCTGCCTTCAAAAGGGGCTCAATTTGCCCAACCAATGGCATTGCCCTGCAAGGAGGTGGCACACGGAGAGCACAACACCCGACCCCCAAACCAGCCAGGACCTCCTGGGCACTCACCCTGGAGGTGAAGGGGTGGTGTCTCCTCAGGCAGATCCCATCCTTCCTCCACACGGCCTCAGTTTCTCCACCTGAACATGAGATTTTCATGCAGCACCTTCAAAACGTTGCTCTCCATTTCAGGGGTTCTCCATGAGAACCGAGCCTTCCTTGGCCACCAACAGCTGGAGCTGCAGAGCTCTGCTCTCCAGGCACAGCAGCACCCTTCCATGATGTCCTCACCAGAAACATCCCGACCCACGTGCCTTGGTTTTGGTGAGGCTGCACTTCATGCACCTCTCCAGCTGAAAAGAGGACCCAACCTCTACCCATGAGTGGCCTTCCAAGGTCTTGGCCACCATCTCCCCAGGGATCATCCTGCAGCTCGTGCAGCAGCACATTCCAGCTGACAGCTTTGCAAAGAGCTGCTCCCACCACAATTCCCTGGATGCCCAGGTCCATGGAGTGGCAGAAGGCCTTGGAGAGTGCAGGTTTCTCCAGAGGTTTCCCATTCCATACCTCTAGAAACGTCCAAGTCCTCAAGGGCTGACTCAGATGGCACTGCAAGACTAACAGCTTTTGAAAGTCCTCTCCAAGTGCCCAGTTTTGGAAGCTGAAGATTCCATGAAAAGATGAACTTTCCTCTTTTCCCCCTTTTTTTTTGGTGGGAAAACCAGTATACACAACCCCCCCCAGACCAGAGCCAACCAGCCACCCCAAAATCACTCAGATGGAGGAGAGAGGAAGTTCTTTGAGGTGAAATCAGCACCTCATGAACCAATTCTGCTCAGCTTGTCTTGGAGTTTCCCAGGAGCATCCAGGCTATGCCTGGCCTGCAGTCCAAGCTCTCCCAGCACTGGCTTCTCCTGGAAAGAGCCCAGCACATGCCGATGATTTCCCTGGAATTCTCCCTCAGCTTCCATCAACCCATGCAGGGACTCCTGGAGCTGTGGCTGGTCCATGCTGGGCTTGCAGCTATTGATGGTGGCGAGGTGGGGATTGGCCCCTTCTCCCAGGACACAGTGATAGGACAAGGGAAAATCCCTTCTGGAGATGTTCAGGTTGGATGTGAGGAGAAGTTGCAGCACACAAAGGGTGGGCAAGTGTTGGAACAGGCACCTGAGGAAGGGGTGGAGTCACCACCCTTGGTAGTGTTCCAAAAACAAGTAGAAGTGGCACCTTGTGTCTAGTGGACACGATATATCCAGTCCAAGATTGGACTTGACTGTCTTGGAGGCCTTTTCCAACCCTAATGATCCCATGATTCCATTAGAAATGCCATGTGGGTCTGGGATGCAGCCTCGGTGTCACCAGGCTGCCAACATCTGCAGATCCTTTGGTGGTCTGTCACTGGGAGACTTCTGAGTCAAGACTGGATGTGTCCTTTTAAAAACCATCCAACTACAGCCAGAAGATCCACCCCCCCAACTGGGCTTGGGGCCAGAGTTGCTGGGTGAGAACCCAAGGCGTGTCTTATCACAGCCATCACACCAGAGGGGCTTGATGATTCCCTTCTGCCTTCAAATCCCTGGAAAACTTTCCCCTGGTTGATGCCGTAGAGCAGGAATTCATGTGGCACCTGGCCCAAGACGACTGGCAGAGGCCACGGTGGATGCAACACTCTCTTCTCATGGTGGGAGACTCAGCTGGGAACTACTCCCAGGGCTGAAAAGTGGAGTGGGAGCATCATCAGCTGAGCACTGCTTGGAAGGGGGTCGGGATGCTCATCCCAAACTTCCCAGGCAGGCCTTGCTGGAATGTGGCTCGGTTCCAGAGCTGTGTCCTCACCAACCATGCTCAAGCAAACAGTCCATCCAGGTGGCTCCAAAATTGCTTCAATCTCCCCCCTTTCCCTTCTCCAGGAAATACAGGAGGCCCCTCCCAGTGCTTTGGTTGTCCCCACCTGCTTCTTCAGTCCTTGTGCAGATTTGGGAGAGTCTTCTCATCCAGACGAGCTTCCTGTCGTGCTTGGCACCTGACCTTGCTCCCAGATTTTTCTCTCCTCATTTCTTAAAGATTTTTCAGCAACAGAAAACGACCCACTGGCCAAAAATAAAGCCCCCAAATCCAACCCTCCTCCGTGCCCACCAGGATAACACAGAGTGACAGCTCTCCTTGAGGAGCAGGTCTCCATGAAGAGCAGGTCTCCATGAGGAGCAGGAATTTGGGGGGGAGATGTGGGAAGGGGGTCCCTGCCCTGTTCTCCGGTCACGGGGACAACCCCAGACCCCAAAACCCCACACCTTAATGGGAAAGGTGAGGAGATTCCTGGCAGAGGTGCAAGCGGAAGCTGCACCACGCTGTCCCATCCTTTGGGCAGTGTCTCCTCATCCACTTTCCCATAGGGAGAGTGGAAAGGCTGAAGGAAAATCCCTGGCACGGGTGTGGAAGACTGTGAGTTTGTTTTCCTCCTGTTTTGGGTTGTTTTGGGGTGGGGTTTTTTTTCCCTATTAGATCCTGATGAGGGACAGACCTTTAGGATGTCTCATAGCTGGAGAAAGGGCACCTGTAGCTCCACGAGTGGAAAATCCGCCTCTTTAAAAGCTGCCCACTCACCTTGCAGGAAAGGTGTTTTCTGCCTTGGCTTTGCCAAACCAGACCCAAATTTCCCTGTTTTCCTCAAAAAGGAAGGCTCAGAAGGGTTTTCTCTGCCCCGGTGATGGTCAAGCCACTGTCCCATGACTTGGAGCAGTTCCCAGCTGGAATAGGGAAGACAGGAGTCAGGAAGGTTGTTCCCAGCAAGAACAGGGAAAACAGGAGTCAGGAATGTAGTCCCAGCAGAATTAGGGAAAACAGGGCACAGGAAGGCAGTTCCCAGCAGGAATAAGGAAGATTTCAAAGGGAGCTGTTTGATATCCAGACCTGGATGATTCGAACCCAAACGACGATGATTTCCATGGCTTTTCATGGACATCATCCCAGAGCAAAGTTCCTCAGCCAATGGTTTGCTCCCCTCAGACCCTACTGATGGAAAATGTCCATTGCTGGGCCTGAAGGGATCTGGGAGAAAACAGGACACCTTGGAACTGGAGCAAGATGCCACCACCAGGGGCACTGAGAGCGGTGCCTTTGTTGCCTCATGCCCTGGTGGAGAATTCCTGCACCAACAACTTCCAGACAGGTGCAAAATGAGCCCAATTAGCTGAGCATTCCCTCTTTCCACGAGGAGCAGAGTTGCAGGAGCACTGGGAGCATGAAGTTGTGGAGTGGGAACCTCCTCCTCTCTCCCAAGCCCTGACCCCTTTCACAGCTGGGGAAACCTCTCCTTATTTTCCCTCTTCGTCCCCCTCCTGCTTTGCCCAGAGTGTCTCTGAGAGCCAAATTTCCCTGGGAACATGCCAAAAGCAGGTCTGCTGGAACATCTGCTCTCCAGGTGTGGAGCCAGACATGTCCCCGGGGAACACTGTGAGCACCGAAGGGTCTGGAAGGGAACAGAGTCTGCAGAGAAGGAGAAACCCAGGGCAGAAAACTCCCCCTGAGCCTCCTTGGCTCTGCTTGGGCTCCAACTTCTCCTCCAGGGCCCTGTTCAGCACAAGACCTGCTGTTCTTCTGCTGCTTTGGGGCTTTTCCTGTGCCTTATGCCTGACCAAAGCAAGTGAAAGAGGGACTGGGGAGCTGTGGAAGCACCTGAAGGAGATCTTGTTCCTTTTGGGAACGCTGCTTGGACACGACCCTTGGAAATACCCGGATCAGGTTTGGGCTGGCTTGCCAGTTGATGAACTTAAAGGTCCTTCCCAACCTCGATGCCTTAAAAAAAAGAATGAACTCCAGGTCTCAGCTGTGCCACCTGTGACTGTGGCCATTCCTTTCACCCCTCCACCAGCCCCTTCTCATCCCTTTTTGGGATTCACCAGGAGCAGAAACTCTCTCTCCCCGTGGACTTCCACAATCCCAAAATGTCGCTGTTGGTACCGTAACAAAGCATTCCATTTATGCAAAACCAGCACAAAATGCGTGCCCTGAGCTGACCAGAGGAAGCAAGACACATTCTAATTACTTGATTAATAATTATTATTATTATTGTTAGCCCTGGCTTGCCCAGTCCTGATGATCCTGGAGCTGTCACACTTGGAATTTTCCCTTCTTAAGCAGTTAATGGATTCCTTGTCCAATTTGCACAAGAAGAACTCAAATGGCAGCCCCGGCAATCTCACGAGCTGCCACCTCCTCACAACATCCCTGCACAGATCCTTCCTGCTGCCTGCTTTTCACTGCCTTCAACTTCCCAGAGCAGGCAGAATTCCCACGGGGCCACATCCCAGGTTATTAAAAAGAGACCCTAAGTAGGCCGTGCCTTATCCTAAAATCAATCCACCCATTCCCAGGGCAAAGCTACCGGGAGCGCTCGCAGTGCTGGATGGAGAACCCAATCATCCCTCAGGATCCCTGGAAAAAGGCAGCTCGTTTTCTGCTCCCTGCTTGAAGCTACCGAGCTTCATTCTGTCCAACAGCTCCCAGACTTCACAGGAGACACCTCCTGAAAGTTCCCCCAGCAGCAGGACACGAGCCCGTGCGTGAACTCCAGCGCAGGATTAAGTATCTTCATAAAAAGCTCTTTATGAGACGCTCCAGGAAAAGCCTTTAGGTTGGCTCTAACTTAAAACATATTTCTTTTTATTGAAGTCCTCAAAGGATGCCCTAAACCATTTCTGAATCAATTTAAACCTTGGCTTCAGGGCTGTGCAAATGGAAGAGAACGAAGCACATGCATCGCGTGCACTTGCTTTAAAGCTCTGCTGCTGCTTTGCCCCTTCCACCCCATTTCCATCTTCCCCCTTCTACTCTCCCACTTTCCTCCTCTTCTCTCCCACTTTTTTGCTCTCCTCTCCCACTTTTTTGCTCTCCTCTCCCACTTTCCTCCTCCTCCCTCCCACTTTCATGCTCTTCTCTCCCACTTTCCTCCTCTTCTCTTCCAGCTTCCTGCTCTCCTCTCCCACTTTGCAGCTCTTCTCTCCCACTTTCCTGCTCCTCTCCCACTTTCCAGCTCTTCTCTCCCACTTTCCAGCTCTTCTCTCCCACTTTCCTCCTCTTCCCTCCCACTTTCCTCCTCTTCTCTCCCGCTTTCCAGCTCTCCTCTCCCACTTTCCAGCTCTCCTCTCCCATTCCCCACCGTTCTCGGAGCGTGCCCATAGCGGCTCTTCCAGCTGCTCCGATTTCCTGGATCCGAGGCAGCCCCAGGTGCCACCCAGCCGCCAGAACGTGCCATTGAGGTGCAAATGAGGCCCTGCAATGCCCAACCGATGTTGGCTGTTCAATCCCACCCTGCCGTGCCCCCCAACCCTCTCCTCCGAGAGCAGGAGATGCCACTGGCTCTGCTGCCAAAGAGGGGCACGATCAGGTGCTTCTGACAGCAAAACAACAACATTTTGTTTGCCCAGGGCTGTTCACACTTCACCAACAAGACAAAGGCCCCTATTTAGTTGCTTCCTCCAGCCCCTCCCAAGCAAACCCACCAACAATAACAACCCACCCCTGCGTGAGCCCTACTCGAAACAACAAGTGGAGGGGACTGAACTTGTGGAAGAGCTTCAATGGGTTTTCCAGGAGAAAGCCCATCGAAAGCTCCTCCTGTCTTAGGATCACTCGCATTGTTCTGCAGACAACAGCTGAGAAAGGGAGAAGCGCACGAACTAATTAGTTCAGAGCGGAGAAGAATGGGATCGTCGTCTCGCCGGGGAGCCTCCAAGGATTTAAATCCCTTGGATCTGCGACCGGGCAGGCTGCTGAGGATATTCTTCCTCGAGGACACGACCCTGATGTTAGAACCTCGCTTTCCTGGTCGGCCAAAGTTGCAGCATTGCTTGAGGATGATGGAGCCGGAGGTGGCAGAGCCGGGGCTGGCAGAGCCGGGGGTGATGGAGCCGGGGTTGACGGAGCCGGGGGTGATGGAGCCGGGGCTGACGGAGCCGGGGGTGGTGGAGCCGGGGCTGACGGAGCCGGAGGTGTCCCCCCCGAGGCCGGCGGGTCAGGGCATGGAGGGGCTTTGCTACGGCTTCGAGCAGGAAGCCCCCGCCGCGGAACTCCTGCCGTGGGAGCAGGCGGGTCCCGGCAGCGCCCAGCTGGAGAACTCCCTGCTGGACTGGTCGTGGCTGGAAGAGCCCTGGTGCCCCTTGCCGGGGG
>VXAU01004366.1:80818-92450 GCA_013399695.1 Formicarius rufipectus | reverse complement strand
CAGCGGGGGGGGGGGGGGGGAAGAAAGGTGGGGGAAGGAAGGAAGAGAAAACCCCCCTTTGCAAATAAACCCGCGAAACTCCGAGGAGGAGGAAAGCGGGAGAAGGGACCGTCTCTTCCCAAATCCTGCGTTTTGGAAGGAACACAAGGAGCGCAAACAGGTGGAGAAGGTGCTGGGAGGTGGCTGAGCCTGCGGCCCGGGAAGCGTTAGGAATTTAGGAAGGAGCTTTAGGGTTCGGGCGGGGAAGGCTCCGCTTTCTCCCTCTCCCAGGAGCAGCTCCGCGAGCTCAGGGAAGCTCCTGTGAGGGCTTTTCCAGACGAAACCCCTCCGAGAGGCTCCAACCACGGGGGCTCAGGGCTCGTTTTAAGCGAGGCCCCAAATAAAGCCCGGCTCAAGCGTTCCCCAGCAGCCCCGGGGTGAAGCTCCGGCCCGGGAAGGGTCCCGACCTGCGGGGAAAGGGGAGAGGCAAAGTTCTCCTGGCTGGAAGGGCGGTGAGAGTGGAAGTGCTGAATTCCAGGTCTAATCAGCTTTCTCTAAGTCCAGGTTTAATTCTGTGCCCAAGTCTGAGCAGGATTCTAAGCATAATTAGAATCCTAAATCCAGGTGCAATTATAATTCTGTGTCCAAGTCTGATCAGGATTCTAAGTCTAATTAGCATTCTAATAAGTCCGGGGATGATCAGAATTCTGTGCCCAAGTCTGATCAGAATTCTAAGTCTAATTAGAGTCCTAATTCAAAGTCCAGGTGCAATTATAATTCTAATTCTATGTCCAGAACTAATCAGAATTGGAAGTCTTATTAAAATCTTCATTCTAAGTCCAGACACAACTATAATTCTATGTCCAAGTCTGATCAGAATTCTAAGACTAATTAGAACCCTAATTCTAAGTCCAGTTGCAATTATAATTCTGTATCCAAGTCTGATCAGGATTCTAAGACTAATTAGAATCCTCATTCTAAGTCCAGTTGCAATTATAATTCTGTATCCAAGTCTGATCAGGATTCTAAGACTAATTAGAATCCTCATTCTAAGTCCAGTTGCAATTATAAATCTAAGTCTAATCAGAATATCATGTCCAATTAGAATTCTAATTCCAGGTATAATTCTAATTCTGTGTCCAAGTCTCATCAGAATTCTAAGTCTAATTAGAATCCTCACTCTAAGTCCAGGTGCAATTATAATTCTATGTCCAAGTCTAATTAGAATATTAAGTCCAATTATAATTCTAATTCCAAGTATAATTATAATTCTATGTCCAAGTCTAATCAGAATTGGAAGTCTAATTAGAATTGTAATTCTAAGTCCAAGTATAATTATAATTCTATGTCCGAATCTAATCAGAATTCTCGGTCTATTTAGAATTCTAAGTATAATTATAATTCTATATCCAAGTCCACTCAAAAATACTAAGTCGAATTAGAGTTCTAAGTCCAAAAGTCCAAGTATAATTATAATTCTATGACCAAATCTAATTAGAATTCTTAGTCAAATCAGAGTTCTAAGTCCAATTAGAATTCTAATTCTATGTCCAGCTACAATTGTAAATCTATGTCCACATTTAGTTAAAATTCTAAGTCTAATTAAACCTGCCATTCTAAGCCCAAGTCTAATCAGAATTCTAAGCCTAATCAGAATTCTAAGTCTAATTAGAATTGTAATTCTATATCCAGATTTAATTATAATTTTATGTCCACATCTAACTAGAATTCTAAGCCTAATCAGAATTCTAATTCTAATTCCAGCTACGATTGTAATTCTATGTCCAAATTCAATTAGAATTTTAAGTCTAATTAGAATTGCAATTCTATGTCCAGGTTCAATTATAATTATATGTCCAAATCTAATCAGAATTCTAAGCCTAATCAGAATTCTAAGCCTAATTAGAATTCTAAGCCTAAGTCCAAGTGTGATTATAATTCCATGTCCAAGTACAGTCAGAATTCTAAGTCTAATCAGAATTCTAATTACAATTCTAAGGCCATATGTAATTATAATTCTGTGCCTACATCTAATGAGAATTCTAGTTTTGTTGGAAAAAAACCAGACTATTTTTAAGAGCAGATCAAACTTTGACTGGGGGTCAGGTCCTGTTTCAGCCTCTCCTTCCTTGGCTGTGGAAGTGACACCCTGGAGCTCCTCAGCTTGGACTCCAAGGTCATTTTTCCCACATCCATCCCGAGCAAGTTCTTCCAGAGGAAATCCCGGGTCACAGCCATGGATTTTTCCCCAGGAATGTGTCGTGTCAAGACGTTGAAGGCAAGGACAAGGCATAGCCAAGCTCTGCCTGGAAAGATGAGAAAAATCCTTGCCCTGTGTGGGGTTTATTTTTAAACCAAAAGCTGCTCCAAAATTCCAAGGGTGTCCAAATCATGGGCAGATCACCGGGAAGAAATTCCGGCTCCAGCTGTTCCTCCATCTGCCCCTGGAAATGGGTTTGGGGTGTTTGGGGAGGTGAAACCTCCTTTGGTCAAGGTTTGCTCCTTCCAGGGGTGCTTTGGAGCGGGGTTGGAGGGGTCAGAGCTGCTGGAATTGTATCCATCCCCGTGGAAAATGCCACCGACCGCTGGTGCCCTGCAGAACAACCCCCCTGTGATGCTCCATGGGGGGCTTTTCTGCTCATTCCTTGGGAGCATTTTTCCAAAGTAGGGATTCCAACAGGAGCAGAGACAGATGGCAGGACATTCTCAGACTCCTGCTGTCCTGACACCTGGCAAAGCTCAAGGCTTTGCACCACCACGCCCAGCAGGGACTCCCAAACCCCATCAAAACAGGGCAAGACTAAGCCCAGTGTCTTGGCAATCCTTCTCGAGAGCTCCCTGGAACATCCCATAATGCTTTCCCAAAAAACTGCTGGTGCTCTGCAAGCCACGAGCCATCCACCAACATGTCATGGATGATGATAAGGGCAGGAAGACCAAGAGATACGGTCCAGCAAGAGGAGAGGGGGATTGGTTTTGATGTTGGGGTCACAGGGCTCTTGTCACCACTTGAGGATTGTGGGAATCAAAATGCCCTTTGGAACACCAGGATCACTCCCCAGCTCCACTTTGGCAAGGAACTGGAATCAGGGGAAGAATATGGCAATTGGTGCTAATTTCTGGGGTGCTGAAAATGAAGATAAATGGAGATAAATCAGGAGGTAGTTTCATACTCGTGTTCTCCCCATGCCCACGAGAGCGTTGTCAGCAAGAACATCCCCAGAAAGCAGCAAACTGAGACCATCACAGGGAGAGAACTTGGATCCATCCCTGTCAGGGCTGGAATGACCCACTAATATTTTCCCCACTTATTTCTCTCCCCATTCCAGAAAATACTCTTTTTTTTCTTTTTTTTTAATTTTAATTTTAATTTTAGAAAGGATCCTCCTACTGTTCCTAATCTGAAAGGTCACCCTCACCTCAGCCTCAAAGCAGAAAGCCAAAAAGTCAGTGAAAACAAGAGTTAAAAAAAAAAAAAGAAAAAAAAAGGAAAAGGAATTAATTGAATCCATTAAAAAATCTGATTTTTAAAAGCTGGGTTGTGACAAAAGAAAATGCACTTTCTTTTGGTAGAGGGCAAAACGTGGAACCAACAAAGCTCTCCTGTGCTCCTGGAGGTGCTTCAGCAAGAGCTCTGTAAGGCTCTTGTGGGGGCTTGGGGGTCGACTCCACCTCTTTATTGCCCCCCCAAAATTCCAAGAAATCATAAATATTGCTTGAGTCGACTCAAACTTCTTTTTAATATATATTTTCCTTTATTCCTGGAGCTGGAAACCAGTTGGAACAGAAGAGCTTGGACCAGACAGGACACCACATTGTATCTCACAGCTTTGCCTCGGGGCGATGTTTGCACTATTCAAAACCACATTTGACCAAATTTCACCTCAGAATATCCCATTGAAATCCCACTATTTCCCTTCTGGACCTTCCCAAAGGACCATCTTGGATGAGGGAAGACCCCACCCTCCTCACTCTCATCCAACACCCATCCCCTGAGTCTATGAAGCCAAACTAGAGCTGCCCAATTTGGGCTTGGGGTGCTCTGAGCTCTGCTTTGGGGAGGAGCCCCTCAGGGGCATCTCGGGTGCTCCACCCGTGCCAGGTGCCATGGGGAGACACTCAGGGCAACACACCCATCTGTGAACACTCTTGTGGGGACCTGAGTGCTGCTGGTTGGGACATCCAACCACCAGACAAACCACGGGGGGACAAAAAGAGGTCTCCGCTCGGGTGTCCTCATTCCCCGCGCTCTCGGCACCTCTCAGGGTTTGACTTGGGGTTTGATTGATCCACCATCGATCTCTCAAAGCTGCAGAAAGGGATGGTCATCTCCCCCCTTCCTTTCCCCTCACCCCATCCCCAGGACCAGAAGATCTGCCTGGGGCTCTGGAAACGTGCGAGCTCTGCTTTGGGGAGATGGAAAACAACAGGAAACGACTCGCAGAGCGGAGCGGCCGCGTCGAAGCGTCGCGACCCGCCGCAGTCGGCGGCTCCCAGATGGCCAAGAGAGCAACATGTTGCTATTCCTGCCTTTAATTAAATCCTAATTATGCCACCAACGGGGTTCAAAACAGCGTTATGAAACAGCTCACATGAATCCCCCAACACGATTGGCTGAGGGCACTTTGAACTCGGGGGATTATCTCTCCCCCTCCCAAAAAAAAGGGCTCTGGTGGGGCTTGAGGACTGAAAGGGAGCTCGTGGCCCATGGACTCGGCTCAAGACGTGGAGATGATAAACTGCCGTGGCAAATGACCAGGGAGACCAGTGGGAAGGTGCTGGGAGGCTTTCCAAGTCGCCCCACCCCATGACCCCCAAGGAGGCTTTGCCTCTTACCTTCGTTGGGCTGTGGATAAACCGGGCCCAGAATGAAACCAGCTCTAATTTGATTCTTCCACCAGCCGATCACGTGAGTTAATCGAAAGCAGCTGCCTCAAGTATTCCTTTGAATTGTCTTTTTTTTTTTTTTTTTTTTACTGTTGTTGTTGTTGATGACAGAAGGCCCTTCATTGAGAAGTGCTATTTTGGAGGATCTTTCTCTTTCATTTTTAATGTGGCAGTTGAAAACAACCACTTGGCAGGACCTTTTCTCAAGGAGTCGAGTGTTTTGCAGCCCTGAGAAGGGCTGGGATGGTCCATCCTAAACTCATCTTCTTCTTCCACCTTTTAATGCCATTTCAAGTTCCTCGCAACGTGGAGCTCACCTGCCCCTTTCCCACTTTGAAGCAGCACCTCTCAGAACATCCAAGGCCCACCACCCTCAAGCCACAGGTCCAAGAAGCAAAAAGGGCATTAAAAACAAACCCTTACCAGATTCAACTCCCATAGAAGTTCTCCTGCTTTGGCAATGCTTGGTGGACATTCACAACACCCATCAGCCAGCCTCGGTCTGAAAAGGCACAGGGCAAAAGAAGGAAGAGGAAGAAATATTTTGTCATTGTATTTTTAATTTTTCTTTCCTTTCAGTTATTAAAATTTAAGCCACTCCATTAAAATTCATTAGGTAAAAAAGGATGTAATGAAGTTCATGCCTGGCTACGTGAACTCCGTGGAAGTGGTCAGAGCAAATAAGGCAGAGCCTCTGTGTGGGTTTATAATTTAAAATTAAAACAAAACAAACAAAAAACACTAAGAAAAAAGATAAAATGAAAAGAAAATAGAGATAAAGAGAAAGAAAAAGGAAAAAGCCCCCAGTCCAAGTTTTCCATCCCAAATCCATAACTTGTTGAGGGTTTGATTTTCAGTGGAAACTCCAAACTTGGGAGGGAAGGGTTTAGACTGGAAAAATGTTTACCTGCCCCCCTTCCTCCACCTTCGGAGGTGTTTTTAAAGATGACCTCAGATTTTTGTGGAAAACAGACCCTTCTCAGAAAAAAAACCCAAAGAAAACACCTTTTTGATGGTGAAAAAAGGGCCAGTTGGGAAGGGAATTAAATGCACCAGAAAACCTAAACCTACCACTGGGTTGGATTGGATTTGTCCAGGAAAAAGAAACTCCAGATGTCTTTCAGGAAAATGGAGAATGGAAATCCCCTGGATGGACAAACCCCTGGTTGGGGGCACCTCAGGCAGAGTGGGGAGGAGGCCACAGAGTGTCCAAAGGAGTGGATGATCCCAGGAATCTCCAATGGGAGGCACTTCTTTCCACCACCTCCTCCCTGAGGGTGGCAAAAGTCCTGGGGAAAATGCACCTGGAAGCCTCATCCCCTTTGAACATTCATTCCAACGTGAACTGGGAGAATGTTCCACAGAGAAACACCACAGGGAATCCTTTTCCCCCTCAGATTCCCATTGGGAAATGAAACCTCTTCCTGGAAGTGAAACCTCTCCCCCTTGGATTCCCATTGGGAAATGAAGCCTCTCCCTGGGAATGATGAAACTTCTCCCCCTCAGATTCCCATTGGGAAATGAAACTTCTCCCTGGAAGTGAAACCTCTCCCTGGGAATGAAACTTCTCCTTGGAAATGAAACTTCTCCCTGGGAATGAAACTTCTCCCCCTCTGATTCCCATTGGGAAATGAAACCTCTTCCTGGAAGTGAAACCTCTCCCCCTTGGATTCCCATTGGGAAATGAAATCTCTCCCTGGGAATGAAACTTCTCCTTGGAAATGAAACTTCTCCCCCTCTGATTCCCATTGGGAAATGAAACCTCTTCCTGGAAGTGAAACCTCTCCCCCTTGGATTCCCATTGGGAAATGAAATCTCTCCCTGGAAATGAAACCACTCCCTGGGAAACCCCCTGGGATGTGCCGAGCCATGACCACCTTTCCATGGCCCCCTCTTTTCCCTCCATCCCCCTTTTCTCCTCCTCATCCAAAAAGGAGAGCTGAGTTTTTCCTCAGCCTTTCCCTTTCTTTTTTCCCTGGTGAGGCCTCCCGCTCCCTGAAATCCCCAAAAATCGCTGACACAGGGAGATCCTCCAGGAATCCACAGCCTTTCCCGCTGAGTTACAACTGCCAAGGAGGTTCTGTTAGAACCAGAGGAGTTTTTATGTCCGTCCTCTCAGGCAGAATATTGGGAACTGCCTTGGAATGTGCCTTATCTGAACGGGGCTTTGGGGATGGTTGGAATCAGCTTCTTTAGGGAATCAGCTTCTTGAGGGAATCAGCTCCTTGAGGGAATCAGCCTTGTGAGGGAATCAGCTCCTTTAGGGAATCAACTCCTTTAGGGAATCAGCCTCTTTAGGAAATCAGCTCCTTGAGGGAATCAGCTCCTTGATGGAATTTCCAGCTGATCCATAAACACCATGGAGGAGGATGGAGGCAACAACAGCAGTGCAGGTGGTGCCTGAGACCTCCTGGCCCAAATCCTGGGGCTGGATGTCTGAAGAAGTTGTCCTTCAGAGTCATTGCAGTGAAGGAGTCAGGATTGCTCTTGTCACGCTGGGTGAGTGGCCTGAAGTGCAGAAGTGGCTCAGGATGGGGCTGGGTGAGACATCCCCACCACCATCAGGATGCCACTGGCCCCCAGGGACCTCTCAGGGTCAAAATTTGTCTCCAAATTTGGAGGAAAAATAACCCAGGGGGACAGAAGAATGGGTACAGTTGCAAAGGGACCATAAAAGAGAGCGGTGAGGAGTGAGGAATTTCAGGGATGTGTTGGTGCACTCAGCACAGGTGTCTGGCCAAGCCAGGAACAGGTCAAAGCCATCAAAGGGTCTTCTCTGGCACTGAGTTCTTGATTAAGCACTGATGGCTCCCTGAGGACAGCCTGAATTGTCCCTGGATGGGGGTATTTCCTCAGCCTGGCTCAAAAACCAGGCACTGCTCGAACAAGTGCCCACCAATTCCACCCCTCTGGTGCTTCCTGCACCAACACGAACCTGTGGGATGAAATGCAAGTTGGCACGGCCAAGAGGACCCCCAAAGGTTGGGCTGAGCAGCCCAACTCACCCATCCAGGGGGTTAGAAATTGGGGTGATGAGGATTTGTATCTCCCTGAATGCTCCGGGTCACCGGCAAAGCCCGAGCTGCAGTCTAAGCTCTGCCACACAAACCCACTCCACCCATCTCCCTGCTCTGGTCTCCCCAAGCAGAAGTCGAGGAGAAAAGAAGGAAAGCCTCGGGGAAACAGCAGATCTTCACCTCTCCAAACCCAGACTCAAACCACGAGTCAATCCCACAGGTCCCCACGGCACCAACAAAGAGATTTGAGGAGGGAAAACCCCAAAAACTACAGGGTGACCTCATGGCCGGCACCTTGTGGGTCGCCCTCACACGGGGCTCTGCCAGCTCCAGCAGCATTCCCAGCTTTCCAGGCTCTTGGAGCTGCAGCTTCAGGCTCTGAGAGAGGGAATTTCATCCCACCACCACCCCCGCCCCCCACAGCTCCCGACTTCCCAGGACACAGTATCCAAAATGCTCCCGCCGAGGCCGATTCCTGGCACGGATGTGGGAACAGGAAGGAGACCTTTGGGTCCCACACCAGGGCTGCCCACACAAGGGGGCTGCTTTTTCCCACCCCAAAAACAAATTCCCCAGCATGGGGCTTTCATTTCCAGCTCGCCCTGAACTCCATGTCCCTGCCAAGAGTGGGGGGAAGAGGGGAAAGGACCTGTCTCCTTCAAGATCGGTCATCCTTCTTTTTCCCAAAGTAAAAAAAAATAGGGAAAGAGTCAGGGATTGCTCGATAGAGTAATTAAAATAAATATATATATATATTCTCCACCCCCTGGTTTTCTCTGTTTTCTGATGGCAGGAAGACCCTTCCCAAAAGAAAAGCAGAAAGGAGCAAAGTCAAGGAGTGAATGGACTTGCTCCCAGAAAGGTCTCTCTGGTTTTCTCCTAAACGTGGGAGATGTTTCAAAGTGTTTGGATGGGGTTCCCTTCCTTTGAAACAGCAAGAAATAAAAGCACAAGAAGTCAGATTTCTTCCCC
Source organism: Formicarius rufipectus (assembly GCA_013399695.1). Taxonomy (NCBI): domain Eukaryota; kingdom Metazoa; phylum Chordata; class Aves; order Passeriformes; family Formicariidae; genus Formicarius; species Formicarius rufipectus. The sequence continues at coordinate 83,595 of VXAU01004366.1, read as the reverse complement.
TGCTTAACTGTTCTCTCTTAAAAAGAAAAAAAAAAAAGAGATTAAAAAACTGAGGAACCTGAGGGGAATTTTGCATTAATTCCCAAATTAGAACACCGTCACATCGACACTTCGTCGATCCCTCCTCCTCGCTGTGAAGTAGAGTGGGGAAAACANAGCCGAGCCTGTCGTCCCTCGGCTCAGCAGTGCCTTTGGCACGACTCCTCCTCGGCTCAGCCCTTGGGCTGAGCTCAAGGCCAAGGCATCTTCCTTAGGACGAGCTTGGTCCAGCCCTGGGATATCAAACCCACGCCCAAACCGGCCTGCTTGGGTGGTGGTTCAATCAGGTTTCCAAGGGGATTCAGAAGGAAAACGCTTGGACACCTTGGATCTCCCTCCCTTCCCCCTTCCCTGAGCCTGGAGCATTTCATCCTCAGCCTGCTGGGCTCTCATTCCCTTCTTGATCCCTGCTGAGTGCCTGACAGATCCCCCTGATCCTCAGGAATTCCTCTGGCGCTGGAGCTGCTTCCACCACGTTGCCCGTGGGGAGCGGTGGCCCCTGGGAATGGGGGATTATTCCCATTATTCCCAGTTGGGAACAATGCTGGGAAAGGACTTTGGGAAGGGGAAAAAACCCATCCCATCTCACTCCTCTACGTTCTGCCACGCGGCAGAGCAGAGGTGTCAACGCAGAGATGGTCATGAGGGGCCCTTCAGCATCTGAGCACACCTGAGTTGACCCAAAATTGCCATGGAAAAAGTCTGTTTTCCTACTGGAAGGCTCATGACAGCACAAGAAGCACATGGAAACCATCTCCTCACATGTCCCTCAACTGCACATTACTTGGGGATGCCCCTTTGCCAAGGCAACACCAACCTTGCAAGGGTTGCAGCTCATAAACCTCCTTCAGTCCTGGGAATGGAGCTGGGAACAGTGGTGGGAACACACGCTGGGAGGGAAAAACCCATCCCAGCTCACTCCTCTACAGAGCAGCAGAACAGAGGTGTCCATGTAGAGATGGGCCCAAGGTCTGGGGGTGTTGGGATTCAGCATCCACACACTAAGCACTGAGTGGGTCAATCCACCCAAAATTGCCACGGAAAAAGCCATCTTCCTGCTTGTCAGGACAAGGAAGCACCTGGAAGCCACCTCCTCACACATCCCTCGACTGCACGTTGTGTTCTGATGCCCCTTTGCCAAGGGAACACCAACCTTGCAAGGGTTTGGGGTCAAAGCCTCCCTCAGTCCTCACCCCCAGGACTTCTGCACAGAAAAACAGGGCTGTAATAAAAGAGCAGCCCCACTTTCCAAACTGTGCTGTCGGCGAGGTCAGGCTGTTGACAGACCTTCTGGAGACCTTGCAGCAAGGACTGCAGCCCCAAACTTCTGCTTTCCCCCACACCAAACTCTTCCTGCTCTTGCAAACTTCCTGCAGGAGGCTCCCAATTTCCTTGGGAGTGAGGAGCAATTCCCCACCAACCATCCCTCTCCGTTTGCTTCCTGAATGGGTCTTGCAGCGTTGAGGAAATCAGACCCTGGTGAAGAAAAGAAGACAACCCAGAAGACCAAACCCAAGCAGGGAGTGGCTCCAATTGCAAAACACCCCAGCTCTGGTTGCACAACATGCCGTGAGACGCTGACGTTTCTGGGACTTAATTTGGGCTCTGCCTCGTAAGCGAGAAGGTATTTGTCCCACCAAGGTCTGGAAAGAGCTCTGTGTGCTGAAGGACTGGAGACCTTGGCTCTCCATCAGCTCCCCAGATGTCCCAGTTCCCAAGGTGTCCGTGGAAGGGACACACCCTGTCTGGGTCTGCTCACCACCTGTTTTGGTTTTGGTGCCATCAAGTGGTCCCCGTTGCTTTCCCTGGTTAGGGAGACCTTTCCAGTGGAGAATGTGGTTGGATGGAGATCAGCTCTGAGGGGCTGGTTACTCTCGTGTCTGTGAGGAGCTTGGTGCTTGAGAAGAACTCTGCCTGGAAATCATGTGGGTTTATTGGAATTCAGCAGAAAGGTCCCACCTGCCTTCTGGAAAGGACACGGAAAATGGGAACTGGAAGGATTCTCCCAGTTTCACTGTGGACTTTGTTGTTCCGTGGCTCCTGAGTAGATCTTTTAGGGGAGTAGGATGTGAAGGGACTTTGCAAACTCTGGATCCCCCGTGTTCCACCTGCCCCTCCTTCCAGCGTGTCCTCCTGCCTGGATGTGAGTCCCCCCCAGAATGAGTTCCACCTCCCACTCCATTCATCATCTATCCCTCTGCTTTCCCCTTCTCTCTCCACTGGCTGAGCCATGAGGATCACAGAACCATTGAGACTTCCCTGATCACTTCATTTCCCTGCTCCAGCTGCTACACACACGGTCCTTTATGGCAGACTGCTCCCTGGGCATCCAGAAGGGCGTCCAGAAGTATATCCTGAAGTACATCCAGGAGTATATCCAGAAATACATCCAGGAGTACATCCAGGAATTAATCCTGAAGTGCGTCCAGAAATGCATCCAAGAAGTACATCCAGGAATGCATCCAGAAATCTATCCAGAAATACATCCAGGAGTACATCCAGGAATGAATCCTGAAGTGCATCCAGAAATGCATCCAAAAATACATGCAGAAGTGCATCCAGAAGAACATCCAGACTTGTGCTGTGGCTCAGGATGCCCAGCAGACAGTCCAACACTGGTCAAGGTGGTTGCTCCTGAGGAAACCACCAGTTCTCTCCCTATTTCTGGAATTTATGGCTTTCCTTACGGTTATTTCTTTTTAATCCACCCCACCTCAGGTCCTGAGGATTTGGGTGGT
>VXAU01004366.1:49772-71072 GCA_013399695.1 Formicarius rufipectus | reverse complement strand
AAAAAAAAAAAAAAAGGAACCCTCCTGTTTTTCCAAAGGATCTGTCTCAGGAATTTAAAGCACATTTAAGACACACACACACACTCACATAACATAAGGAGGGGGGGAAAGGCTCTTCCCCTCCCCTTCTTGCAAGAAAGCATGGAAGAAAGCTCCAGTTCTCCTGTTTCCCCTGTGGACAGCTTGGGGACCAGTGAAGAGGAGCTGGAGAGGCAGCCAAAGAGATTTGGCAGGAAGAGAAGATACAGCAAGAAGTCCAGCGAAGATGGCAGCCCCAACCCAGGCAAGAGGGGGAAGAAATCCAGCCCCAGCTCCCAGTCCTATGAAGAACTCCAGAGCCAGAGGATCTTGGCCAACGTCAGAGAGCGGCAGAGGACTCAGTCGCTCAACGAGGCTTTCGCCGCCCTGAGGAAAATCATCCCCACGCTGCCCTCGGACAAACTGAGCAAAATCCAGACCCTGAAGCTGGCGGCGAGGTACATAGACTTCCTCTACCAGGTGCTGCAGAGCGACGAGATGGACAGTAAGATGACGAGCTGCAGTTACGTGGCTCACGAGAGGCTCAGTTATGCCTTCTCCGTGTGGAGGATGGAGGGAGCGTGGTCCATGTCGGCTTCCCACTAGCCACGGCCCGCCAGGGGTAGGGTAGGTACCCGTTTCTCTTCTCCTTGGATGATGCTCCGGGTCCCTCCGGCCTCGGGGAGGGGTGGCACGGCTGGCGTGGCACGCCGGTGGGCGAGGAGAGGGGGGGGTCGAGGCGGTCCCTTCCTGCTCCTTCGGCGCCTGCCTGCGGGGAATTCGACGGAATGGATAGGAAAGAGCTGCGTTAAACAGCCCCGTGGGCAGAAACGAGAGATGCCCCGGTTTTTTTTTTTTTTGGCGGGGGGAGTGAATCGAAATCGGGGTGTTTTCGCTCCGTGGGGTTCGGGGAGCCGGAGGGGAGCGGTGTGGAGCGTTGGCCGAGGAGGGACGGAGAAGAGCGGGGGGAAAAGTCGCTGCGTGAGATTCGCCAGAAAGAGCTGCCTCGGGGAAGGGTCTGAGGAGGAAAAGGGGATCCGTGCGAGGGGGTGGATATGAAACAACCGCTGCCACGTCCCAGGCGGTGCCTGCGCCCCAAAAAGCCCGGTGTTGACCCTTGCAGTGGCCACCTCCTCTCCCGGCCGGGGAGAGCCGCGACCCACGCGAGGAGCTCGCCCCGGGTTGCGTTTTCTCTGAGGAGCAACGAGCAGCAGATGTGGGCTCTGCCCCCTCACGCAGCCAAAAGCAGTCAGGGAGAGAGGAGAAACCCCGGTGCGTTTTCATTCTGTCCAGTTTCCCTTCCCCAAAGCGCCGGGGAAGCGGCGGCAGCTGCTGCCGGACCGGGTTTCTTATTTACTCTCGTCGCTAAATCCTTCCTCGTGGTTTTCCACGAGCGCCAAACTGCTTCCTCTTCAGCTGCCTCTGCAAATATTCCGGGAGGGAGGAATAAACAGTAAGAAAGGAAAAGAGGAGGGGGTGGGGAGGGAAGGCTTTTAATAACACCCTCATCTCCAGCTAATTAAGCAGAGCAGCTCTGCGTTGTGTCGGCCGAGGGTTGCTGGCTGGGCTCGGAACATAAACCAGAGCCCACCAACCCATTTCACCCAGCAAACACTCCGAAGGGGAACTTTCCCCGCGGCCCCGCTGATGTAAAAATGAAATGATTTCATCAAAGGGGAGAAAAGTTTATCCCAGCCCAGTGGTCAGGGTTGCTTGAACGGGGCAAATCCATCTGCGTTGGAGAGGCCCGTTGTGACGAGTCACAAATAAAGACTCGATGCAACTGCAGGAACACCTTTGAAAAGGCTAAAATGATGTTCAGCCAGGACCTGGTGGGGTAAAACAGCCTTCAGGGAGTTCGAGAAACCACTTCGAGTGGATGTTTCGCTCACACCCTGAAATGCCTTGGGGTTGGCTGGGTTGAGGCGCCCCCAACTCGTCTGGGGAGCCCCCGAAATGTTAGTGGGTCTCAAAATGAGCTCTTGCACCCACTGCACAAGCTGGCTGGTGTCGGGTTTGTTTGAAAAAGGCAGCTCCGCTCTCGTGAGGTTTCTGGCCCTTGCTGCTGGTACTGCTTTTTTCCGCGCCGTGCCCTAATATCGACTGCAAAAAGCCCCGGAGTCGAGCGGGTTTTAACAAAGCTGAGCCTGCTTTATAACCCAGGGCGCCTTTTCCCAGGCTAATCTGGCTGGAAAACTGCAGCAAACACATTAAAAAAAAAAAAAAAAAAAAAAAAAAAAAAAAAAAAAAAAAAAAAAAAGAAAAAGAAAAAAAAAACCACACGCAAAAATCCAGGGCTTCTTGTCAAAACCAGATGTAAAATGTCCCAAACACATATTTCTTCAGCAGTTTAGATTGGCTGAGCCGCAAAGTGCTGGGCTGGAACAATGCGGCGATTCTGTTGTTTCCCAAACGATGCGTTGCCATTAGCCCGGGACGGCTCGAAACGTGTTATCTAATGCTCGACCCTCCCTGTCACGCAGGAGAGGGAACCTTTTGGAAACCGCGTCTGAAACCAACCCCGGGTCAAACTGTCGCTCTCATCGGCCGATTTTGGGGGTTCTGTGCGCTCAGGTCGGCCTTGCCTCTAAATAAACCCAGGAGAGGGATTTCCCCCCGAGCCACAAACCCCGTTGAAGCCCCAGCGCTCCGGGGGTTGGGGAAAGGAGCTGTGACCCGAGGGGCAAGCGCGGTGCTCCGAGGTGGTTTTTCTCTCGGCGGGTTGTTGTTTTCCCCGAGGCCCCCGGGGCTTTTTCCCCACCCCCCTCCCCTTTTCCTGGCGCCCGTGGGAGAGGGAACACGCGTGCGGTTGGGCTGTTGAAAACGCCGCTGACAAATGGCCTGGTGCGGAGCGGTGTCGGGTTCGGCCGCTCACGGCGACCCCCCAAGCCCCGCTGCCGGCAGAGGGGAAAGCCCTCCAAACGTCAGGCTTGCACTTGGGTGACCTCGGAGGTCTCCTCCAGCCCGGTTGGATTCCGTGATCCTCCAGGAATAGATGGGGGGAGAAGAGGCTGAGGGGTGGGATAGGGGTTTTTGCGCGAGTCTGTCCCTCTCCGAGGGGAGTTTTCTGGGTAAATCGGGAGCAAACAGGGAAGAATTCCTGCTGGATTTCAGGATGGGCTCCTGCCTTTCTTAGAGAATGAGGGGCAGCATGAGTGAGCGCCGGGAGACCCTCTCTTCCCCCTTGGTTTTGGAGGGGAAGATAAGCGAGGAGAGGTTTTCCCCTTGGCGAGAAGCCTTTCTCCTCTCGGACTGGGAGCGAGAGACTAAGCGGGGAAGCTTCTTGATTAGAAAATCAGAGCCTTGGGAACTGGGAAAATGCCACCTGGCCTCTGCGAGGGCTCCCGTGGCCACGAGAGCTTTTCCTGTTCTGCTCCACGGAATTCCAGACGGCTCACTGCTGGAGTTTCGGGAGAAACAGGCAATGGGGGGTTGCAATGGGGACGTTTCAGCTGAGCCTTCCTCCCCTCCCCAGAACCTCCGTGTCCTCCTCTCAAGCACCTGCGCCCCTTCCCCTGGCAGCAGCTTCGCTCTTGCTCTTTCAAAATGGTCCGAGATGCTCTAAACTGAGTAAAATCTAAAAAAAAATTAATTAAAATATATATATATATATAAAAGAACAGGGGAAAAAAGACGTTGTGTTTCCTGACGGCAGGAAAAAGCTGGGACGTCGGGGCGGTGAGCAAAGTGTAAAGGACAGTGCAGGCCTAATCCCGCACCAGTAAGACCAGTTTGCCAGCACTCCCCTTTCTCCCTCTGCCTGGAGACGACCTCTTTGGCTCGCCCCGGGCTGGCATCGCCATTAGTAGCGCCTTTCCCACCTTTTCGACACGCAACGCTCCATCCACAGCCCCTTCAGACTTCCAGGGCTGCTCTCAATGTAAAACTCCAGCATGCCACTTCATTTTCTCCTTAAGGAAGCAAACAGATGTTATCTCTGCCCGCCCTGGGACCAAAAAAAAACCCCAACTCCAGCGATGCGAGAGCAGCCCGGATAACTGGGGGTGTAGTGACACTGTAACGAAGCCCTTTTTGTCCCCAAAGCCCTATTTTCTTTTTTTTTTTCTTGCTCCGCATCCTTTAAAAAAAAAAGAAAAAAAAAAGTAAATAAGTTTCCCTGACAGGAAGGATTGTAAAGTTTGGTATTTACATTAATAGGCTTGTAGCGGGGGGTTTTCATCTCGGCGCGTTTAAAAGCCCGGCNGGAGCCTCTGTTTACGTTCGTGTCTTTCCCTGGGAAAGGATAAATCTGTTCCCCAGCCGACACCAACCACGCTGCGAGGCAGCCAAAAACCGCTCCGGCTCGGGGAATCTTTGAATAAGAGAGTGCGAGGGAAATGCTCCGGACAAGGAGACACGCAAAAAGACAAATCTTCCTTGGCCCAGGCGCAAAGAAATGAATTACCCACCCGAAAGAGCTGGAGAACACGCACGGGGCAGGGATGAGGCTGGAGCAAAACCCGAAGGAGAGCTTGGAAAGTGGAGGAAACGTGTTGATGCTTAATTTTGCTCGAGGCAGGGCTGCGGTAAAAATCCCTTTCGGGAGGGATGCGCGTTGAAGGGTCATTAAGGGAACAGTCGAGGCTGACATTTCGGCTAAGTGGACCTCATTTGTCTCCGAATTAGTCATCCTCGCACCCGCTCGCCTCGGCAGAGGAGCTCTAATTTTAAAAGCATCCCCGTGAAAACAAAGGGCGAGGTTGAAACGCTTCTCCTTTGCGAACTCCTTTCGCATTCCTTCCCTTAGTGCTTTTTTTTGGGGGGGGACACGTTTCAAGGAGTTCTAGATCGGGGTGTTAAATTAGCCCCGGGGATCTCAGAGGGCTCTTACGGAGCTGGGACAGATCCTGCAACCTCTTCTGGGGACATTTCGTGTCACTCTCGGCCCCCGGCGCTGTAATTACTTTTATAACCGTAGCGCCGAGAATCATTTCCATGTGGAAAAAATGGCTTTGAAATGCCCGAAATCGCCAGAACTTCTGGCTGGCTGCAGAGCCGCAGGAATAGTGGGATAAGCCACGGACATGGAAAAGGAAGGCACCAGAACCCCCGAAAGGGAGCGAGCTCGACGCGCCCTCAGGGGATTTACATCTCCCTGGGAAAAGCAGATATTTCGGGGAGCTTTTAAACCCCCTCCCCAGGCTCTGCAGAAAATTGGGAAGGCGGAAAAAAAGCCCATTAAAATCGAAAAGCTGTTCCTCGCACTCCGCTGCTCCCACCGAAGACCTCAGCGGGTTGGAGAGTCCCCACCGCTCCCGATTTACCCCTTTAGGCAAATCTGGAAGTGAGGAAAACCAAAAATAACCCCCCCCAGCTGCGTATTAACAGCCTCGTGCTAATTAATGATCAGTTCTCCAGAATGAAAACAGCAGAAATAGTTGCCAGGGATTTAAAATAAATAAATAACTAAATAAAAATAAACCCCCAAGCAAACACCAGGCACCCCGGCTTTTAATTAGATTTGTAGCCGGGGAAGATGACCACTCAGCAACAGCGACTAATCACACACAAATAGCAAATTAACTCAGCCAGCCAATAAATCAAAGCGGGGCAAACCCATCCCTTTAACCGCTTCCACGCCGGGGAGCCGTGGGGTGGAAAACAGCGGGATGGGGTGCCTGGTTTTAGGGGGTTTAAACCCCGTGGCAACCGCGCGATTCCCTTGTCCTTCTCCTGCAAAGATCTGGGAATCCGCGAGCATTTCGGGATGTGCTTCTCCTGCTGCCTTCGAGACGGGAATTTCGGGGGGTTGGCCGGTAAAACAGAAGATTCCCCCTTCGAATTTTATCGGTGATCTGCCACCCTCAGAGTCCGTGGTTTAAGGAATAGGGAAGGTTTTCCCTTGGGAAAAGGGGGAAAGAAAGAAATCGGTGTTTATCCCATCAGGGGAAGCAGCGTCGGGAACCTGGAGAAGGGCTCGGGCTACAGGAGGGGGCAAAAGGGACGGGGAGGTTTTGTTGCCACTTCCATAAAAACATTCAAGGAGCAACAAGAACCGCTCAGCCCCTTTGAGAAGAAGGTGGCCTTTAGATCTCTGATGTGCCCCGGTGTTCCCCTCCCCAAGATCCCAACCTTTTGCGGGGGAAAGGTGTTTTGATCTAACACCCCCAAACGAACCCAGGGAAGGCAGCGTGGATTCTCCATTGGGATCCACCCGGGAAAGAGGAACCGGGCACCTTCAGCCCTCTGCCATGAGCTTCCTGTGGGATCCTGACGAGGTTTGGGATTTATTTTCCGGGTAGATCCATTCTCCCATGGATCCCAAGAGTGGTGGGACACCACACCAGAAAATAACCCGGCACACGGGGAGCTCCGAACTCCGTCCTCTCCTCCCATCCTCTCCATCTTTTAACCACAGCTTGGAAAACAGAAAAAGGAGGAGAGGGGGAGAGAGGAGACAGATGTCCACTGGTTCAGCTTGATATATATTTACTGGAAGAGGTCCAGTAAGCCTGGACTGGCTTTAATTGAATTCCTAATAAGACAGTTTTGCTGCCACCCCCGAGAAGCAGCTTCACCATTTCCTAAAGAGCAATGAGACCTGCCAAACGCACACTTCAAAAGGTATGAATTAGGTTTGGGATGAATTGAGCCCCTCCAGAAACCCTCCCGCAGTAATTCAGCTGATTATGCCTTCGGTTTTAGCTGTTGAGGCTTCACAAATCGTATGTTTGCGCTTAAATGTAAATAAACTTAATTGCTCTGCTGAGAGAGATGTGGGGGGATCGCGGCTGCACCGCGGCTAAAAAAAAAAATAGGAGTGAATCCAGCCTGGAAAAGCTGTAGGGTGGGAGAGAGAGGCTTTCATGTAGGAAACAGCACTTCAGGTGGCTGGGGGGGTTCCGTGCTGCATCCACATCCAGCTTCCCCGACCCCAGGCTCCTGAACAAAATTAATCTTCCAGAGGGACCTCGCAGAGCCACAAAAATGCGCATTTCAGCCCAAACCGCACGGCGTGGTTTGTGCACCTCGCGATGGAATCTCCCCTGTGTGATAAGGCTCCTCCAAGGAATTCCTGGCTGGGAGGGGAAGCTCAGAAAACCATGGGGATGTTAAAGAGGGAGGGGAAAAAAATAGGGTTGCGGGCCCGAGAGAAAGGCAGAGAGGCAAATAACAGGAGAGGAGTGTAATCCTTCCAAAGGGAGCATCCCGACCCCGCTGTGCCACCACCCTACGGATGCTCGTCCCGCAGCACGGAAATCCCACCGTGACCATGCTCAGATGCCGCGAAATTCATTAATGACCCGCTAATTAAAGGGCTTTGAGCGGGGGAAAAGAGGTTTGCTAGGTGCTCGGACCGAGCACCTACCTGCCCGTCCCTGGGTGCGTGTCCCACATCCCGCTCACTCCCAAATTACTTCCCACGGGCGCTTTTTTGGGGGAGTTGAAGTCTCTCTTCCCCCCAAATTACACAGGCAAGCTCGGCCCCGCAGGAACCAGCGGGGGCTACGGCGTGGGGTGGGTGCGAGCTGAGCCTGTGCAGGAATATGTGCACGGAAGAGAGTGTGTTCAACTCTGGGAATATCAGGGAATCACCCTCCCCGCCTGGAAACTTCCCGGTAAGATACCAGGGCATGAAACCGCAGGGTAAAACCAGGCCAGATGTGAGCTAAGACCGCCTTGAAACAACCCCCTGTGCGTGCAGCACATTCACGGGGGTCTTTACACCAGAACGTGGCTGTTCTGGACGTTTCTCTTCGTTTTTATTTCGGGAATTATTCGGCCTGATGAGCTCAGGAAATTTCTGGCATCCCCAAAGTTCCTTTTCGCTGCGCTGATCGTTCGGGCAAGCTCCGCGTTCAAACCTCCCTCCCAGCTCCGGGAGGGGGTTCAGGCAGGGAACAACCCCATATTTGACTTTTTTTTTTTTCTCTCTTTGCCACTCGAAGGGCTGTTTAATGGGTCCCTGTGACCGCCAGCACTATATAACCCGTTTTGCACCGCGTGGCTCTGAAATGTTGGTGGTAGGAAGGGAATCGGAGCATCCTCATTCTCCCCGCCGGACTGCGCTGAATTTGCACTCGGGTTTTGGGGCCGAGAAGCGGGTCAGGCTTTGGGGTTCCTCAGATCACAACCTGTGCCTCGCGAGCAAAGGAAATCGCAGCCTCTCTTTTCCTTTTCTCCTCGGAAATTTGAAAACCAGCCGGCCGAGCGAAAGGGGGAACTCACCGCTGCTTTCATGGCAGGGAAATCAGTAGGGGAAAACACCATAAGAAGACCCCAAAAATATCATTCCAGGCACCCTCAGGGTGCTCAGAGGGCTGGGGATACGGGGCAGCGTTGTCAGCAGTGGACTGGGGGCTCTGAAGACGCTGATTTTCCAGAATTAATCCCGAAGTTTCCTTCCTGAGCGCTGTTGTTTCGTAAACGAGGCGATACTTTCGCTCTCCACGAGTGACAAAAAGGTAAATATTTTCAAGTTGTTGAGGGAACAGATGTGGCTTGGAAAGCCGTAGCCCTTCCTTAGCTGGGAACGAGCAGAGAATCACCTGATCTCCAGGATAAAGATGTCGGAACCAGAAGGGGGAAATGCCCAGCTTGGAACGCCACGCTCCGCAAATCCATCCCCGCTTTCTTCACCCCGCTTCGTTCTCATCCGCGTCCTCACCGATTGCTTCTCCGCCGTGACCGAGGTGGTTTCCCTGCCCATCCCAATTCCTGGGCTCCATCTACGAATCCCAAACCCATTCCTGTCCTCTGCCCGCTCATTCCCGTTCCTACAGACAACGCAGCTCCCGTCCACACCGCCCTCCGAGCCCTTTCCCGATGCCATCGCTCCTCTGGCTGCCCAGAGTGGTTTGGGTGCCCCCGCTGCTGGTTTTCCCTTGATCTTTTATGGAAACGCCACTGCTCGACCTCTCCCACAGCGACAGCCACGCTGGCATTAGTTTTTAGGTTCCAAACCCTCTTTTCTGGATAGGGAATCCACAGGTTTCCCCCCACCCCATGCCGGGAATTGCTCACCCGCTGCACCGACCGGGCTGCCCTGGCAGCTCTCCTTTGGTTCAGGCACAGCCTTAAAATCCCTAAATGCGGCCAGAATCTTTCCAAGCCAGGGGGGGTTTCAGGCATTCCTGAAAGACGGAGAAGGGGAGAGGAAGGTTTCCTGAAGCTTTTGCGGGGAGTCCAGGCCAGGAATGGATGCCTGAAGGTTTTCAAGGGGGTTATTTGGGGCAGTTTGGGCCCGGGAGCTGCTCCGTGGAGCTCTGTTGGTGCAACCACGGCTGAGGAGGCTCCTCCAGCCCCAGCCCTGGGGCACGGGAAGGGAAGAGACTCTGGGAAGCTGCTGGGCAAGGAACAGCAATATCCATAGAAGCTGGCTGTGGCTTGGGAATGCCCACACTGGGAATGCCCACTCTGGAAATGCCCACGCCGGGAATGCCCACGCTGGGAATGCCAAAGCAGCTCACAGCTTCAACCCCAGTGCTCAGCCCTGTGCAGGCACTGCTGGATCCCCCAGTCCTTCACCCTGGGCATTCCCAGCCCTGGGATTGGGGCTCTCCCTGCCCTGACTGCCAACATCCTGGCATCACACGGGCAGGGAGCACCGGGTGGGTCCAGGGGGCATCCCGTGAGGTTGGGAGGCAGATGAGGCCGCTGCATTTCCACTCTGCTAGGAAAGAAGAATTTATTAGAAGGGAGGAAAGAAAAAAGAAAGAAAAAGAGAGGATTTGGCAGCAAACAGAGCGTGGGGATCCCTGCCAAGGCCTGGACAGCTGTACCTTCTTCACTAGTGAGTTGTGTGAGGAGCCAGGGCCGTGCTTGAAAGCCAAGGAGGAGTTACCAGAGCTGCCACATGGCATTTGGCTGATCCTCCCTCGGGGAGACACCTTAAAGGAACAAACCCAGCCCTGCGGCCCCAGCAGAGTCCTCCCAGCAAACCTTTGTGGGTCGGGTGGGGTTGTGTTGAGTTCTGGGGCCTCCCCCGGCCCTCTCCCCCCATTTCTGACCCGAGGCGAGGGCACGGAGGAGGAGGAGACTCCCCCAAAGCTCTCGTCCCACTTTCTGCAGCCTCGCTTGGTGCCCAAAGGGCCGGGTTTGCCCCTCCCGTGCCCGGCCGGGCATCGCTGCAAACAGCGCAGGAAATTGCGCAAAGGCTGCGGCGGGCGCGGTGCCCCCCGGGCTTGGGGGGGGCAATGGGGGGAGGGCTGGCACAGCACAGCTGGGCGCTTGGGAAGGCTGTTTCCAGGTGTCATCCCTGCCCTATCCACCCCCTCCATCCCCACGCACTCCCCAGGCTGCAGGGTTGGGTTTTAACCTCCCGACCTCCCGGTCCTGCCACGTGGATATTCCCATTTTCCCTTACAGAGCTCCTTTTCCTTGCTAACACATCCCACAGGTCCTTCCCGGGAGCTGTTTTTCCCTTCCAAGCTGCCCTTGAGGTACCCAGTCCCCAGAGTGGGGCACAAACCCTCGGAGCAGCTCTCCCCATTCCCAGGGAATGCTGGCTGATGGAAAAGGCGGAAAAGCGCGGCAGCTCCTGCTGACTCAGCACCTGCTGGCACTAGAGGGCAGGATAAACTCTTATCATGAAGATAAGATAAAGATAAAGATAAGATAAAGATGTTCTTGTGAGGTGGGTTTGAGGTTGCATCCAGGAGGATCCTCCAAGAGGGAGCACAGGGGGATATCTTGGGAGCAAGGGAGACCCCCAGACTCGCTCTGAGTGCATCCCACATCCCCAGCACAACGGGTCGTCCCATTTAGGGTCAGAGCACGGGATCAGGGGTGCTCCCCACAGGGACAGCTGCCCTCCTACAGAGGGAATAAAAAAAATCCTCCCCTTTTTTCTTATTTTTTTTTACAGAAACCTCCGGATTTTCCCTGCTGTGTTTTCCTAAGAGTGTGGTTAAAGCTGTGCTGCCCTCAGCTTAAGAGGAGGCATTAGCTCAGCTCTAAACACAACAAGCACACTGTTGACTCTGTCCCTTTATCAAGAGCCACTTCCATGAACAGCCTCAACTAGAAGAGACGGCTCCAAGTGGGTCAGGGTGACCAACCCTTCCATCAGGGGAGACCTCACAGGGCAGGCAGGCTTGGGGAGCGAGGAAATTTGTGGTGGGAGCACCAGGAAAGCTTCTAGGTCAGACCTAACAGGGTGGCTGCACAGGCAGCTCTGCCAGAAATTCCACTGCTGAGGGATTGAATTCCTCTGGAATCCAAAGATTGGGATGCAGGATAATAACCTGACCCCCTCTTAGCCCCCCAAAGGGGTGCTGTCCCCACTGCAGCAGCTCAGCTTAGAGCTGAGACACCCCAAAACTGCCCAGCAGAGCATCAGGAAGGTTCTGGGTTAGGGACAGGAAGGGCCAACCCTCCCCTCCCTGGATGATTGATTCCATGGATTCCTTGGAAGGGAATCACCGAATGCTGCTGAGGAGGAGAAAGGCAGGGCTTTGGGGGCAGTTTGGGAGTGGCTTTGGGGGCAGTTTGGGAGTGGAAATGTCTCAGCCCCGCTTTGGTGCGAGGGGAAAAACGGGGGGTCTGAAACTCTGCACTGGGAAAGGGGTGTTTGTAGGACTGGGCAGACTGGGAGGGGGTGGTTGATGGAGGAGCCCCCAACTTGCCCCCCTCTCCACTCTGGTCTTCTCCAGTCTCTTCTCCACTGCTGGTTTTTGGTGCCACAGCGTGTTTGGGGCTGGCTTTGCTCTCCCAGCTTGTGGGGACACTTTATCCCAGAAGCTCTGGGCTAGTTTTAGGGTGGCACCTCTTTTGTGCCCTCTGATGGGGTGGGGCAAGTGGGCTTTGCTCTCCTTGCACCTTCCTGGGCCCCCCCTCTCCACTGTGCCCCAAATGAAGGAACCAGGCTGGACCTTCTCCCTGCTCCCAACTCCACCTGCCCACACAGTTTTGGTGCCCCCCAAAAAGCAAATGTTGACCCTCTGAGTGCCCACCTTGCCACCCACCCACCAGGCAGAGAAAGGACTCCACAAGCAGCCACACCAGATTTTGGCTGCCCAAACTGTGCCCGCCTCCAACCAGACCCTCCTCCTTGGTGGTGGTTTCTCCACAGCACCACAAAATCCACGGTGCCCAGCGTGGGTCCTGGTATGCCAGAGGGATCCAAGCGCTGCCATCCCAGAGGGATCCAAGCACTGCCATCCCAGAGGGATCCAAGCACTGCCATCCCAGAGGGATCCAATCCAAAGGGATCCAGGCACTGCCATCCCAGAGGGAACCAGACACTGCCAATCCAGAGGGATCCAGGCACTGCCAATCCAGAGGGATCCAGGCACTGACATCCCAGAGAGATCCAATTCAGAGGGATCCAGGCACTGACATCCCAGAAGGATCCAATGCAGAGGGATCCAAGCATTGCCATCCCAGAAGGATCCAAACACTGCCATCCCAGTGGGATCCAGGCACTGCCAATCCAGAGGGATCCAGGCACTGACATCCCAGATGGATCCAATCCAGAGGGATCCAATCACTGCCAATCCAGAGGGATCCAAGCACTGCCATCCCAGAAGGATCCAAGTGCTGCCATCCCAGAGGGATCCAATCCAGAGGGATCCAAGCATTGCCATCCCAGAGGGATCCAAGCATTGCCATCCCAGAGGGATCCAGGCACTGCCATCCCAGAGGGATCCAGGCACTTCCACATGGGCACCAGCTCTGCCCCAGGGCCAGGCTGAGCATCCACAGCCACTTCTGCTCCTCTCAGAGCTCCTCGTGCCAGAGATCTGAACTGCAGATGTTGCTCTGCAGCCTTGGAGGGAGCCCAAAAAAAAGGGAAGGAAAAAGGTTAAAGCAGCCCTGTGAGTCACTCCAATCCTACTGTTGATTTAGAAACCTACCTCGGCTGTAAAGAAGCTTCTCCAAAGTGTTTAACCTCTTGTATCCTGGCCAGGAAAACTCATAAATGAGGACCAAACATCCCTCCGGAGCCACAGAGCTGGAAAACCCCGGCGGCGGGGTTAGGGCTGAGGATAAAGTGACCCCAAACAAAGCGACCTGCAGAGGGAGAGAAGATAAAGAGAAGGCATTGGTGGGGCAGAGAATGAGAAGAGCAGGATGTGCTGCCCTCTGGGATCTGCTCCAGGCAGCAAAGGGGAGGGAACCGCTTCCCAAGCCGGCAGAGAGAGGCTGAGCAATGAAAGACAATACCCCACAAAACTCAGCTCGAACCCACGGTCCCGACGCCCACTCGATGTCCCCAGACCCTCCTGGAGGGCGATGCAGGGGCAATCTCAAATTATTTACCCACGGGAGCTTTGGGCGCTGCTGTTTTTCGGGGCATCTCGGCTTTTTGGAGCTGAACAGGAGCGTTCCTGGGGGGAATGAGCTTTCCCACGGGTCTCCCGTGGAAGGGAAGCTCCGGAGAGGGCACGGGCCGGGCTGAGCACGGAACGACAGCTCTGGGAACTCCTGGGAATTTGGGAAGGGCGCTGCTGCACCCTCCCTCCCCTCCCCTCCCCCTCTTCAGGTCTCGTTGAATCGTTTCCTTGTCTTCAAAGGCGAGGGTGTAGCAGCGGAAGGGGAGCCTCTCCCTGGGATCTGAGTGGGAGTCGGGAGGAAGGGCAGCCTGTGCTCAGCTCGGGGAACCACCGGGAGGATCCTGCACCCGGATCCCAAGGAATTCTTGGGCCGGAGCCGTCCCGAGGGCTCCGGCTGGAGCAGAACCCTGCAAAGTGCCCAACGCGGGGGTTTTAGGGGGGTCCCAAGGCTCGCAAGGATTAAAAGGAGAAGCGCTGAGTGAGCGCTTCCAGGACAAAGCAGGCTCGCCTTGAATATTTAAATCACAGAGCAGCGGAGGTTTGGGGGGAGATGGGGATGCTTTGAGAAGAGTGAACATTCTTCACCTTCCTGGTCAGCACACAGATAAAAAAACTGAGGGGTTTGGTAGAGGTGGGGATGCTTAAAGGAAAGATTTGTACCTTCCTGGTCAGCACACGGATGTAAAACTGAGGGGTTTGGTGGAGATGGGGATGCTTTAAGAAAAAAAAAAAGATTTGTACCTTCCTGATCAGCACACAGATAAAAAACTGAGGGGTTATTGGAGATGGAGATGATTCAAGAAAAGAAAATATTTGTACCTTCCTGGTCAGCAAATAGACAAAAAACTGAGGGGTTTGGTGGAGTCGGTGGTGCTTTAGGAAGAGAAAACATTCCTCACCTTCCTGGTCAGCACACAGATGCAAATCTGAGAGGTTTGGTGGAGAGGGGGATGCTCTAAGAAGAGAAAACATCTGCCACCTTCCTGGTCAGCACACAGATGCAAATCTGAGGGCAGAGGGAGCTGATGGATAATTCAGACCCGAACACCTCTCGGAGGAGTTTTCCTCCTCTCACTCCCAGGAGTTTCCAGCCCTTCCCCCATCGGATGTTAACTGAGACAGGACTGAAGTCCAAGATCGTGTGTTCAGGTTTTCCACGTGAACCCCAAATCACAGAAACTTTTTTTTTTTTTAAATATTTTAAATAAATCCCATCAAAATTACTCCATTAATTGGTGGAATAAGGCATTCCATGGAAGCTGTGTGGGAGGAGGAGCCTTTAGAAGTGCGATGGGTGGTGTTTCAGAGCTGCTCTCACGGGTCTCCGGGTGGAGCCCGACAGACACTGAGGAGAGGACACGGCACAGAACTCAGGGAATGCGATCCAAGGGCTGGGATCATCATCCCAGCAGAGGGAAGGGATGGAGCCCAGCGAGCTGAGGGGGAGGAAGCAGGAGAAGGAGCCCAGGAGACCAAGAGCAGAGGAAACAAAGGGCCTGGAGATCGGGAAGGAGCAGCCTGGGCTGGCACTTCTCCCAAAGCCTGAGCAGCTCCAGGGGAAGGCGAGGAGCCCGTCCACAGGGGGATGGCCACATCCCAGAGCACTGCATCCCAGAGAACTTGTGGGAATGAGGGCTGGGATGGAGAGAGCAGAAAGACTCCCAGGGCCAGCGACACCCTCTTCACACCGCACATCCCCCAGGGACACGAAAGGGAGGGAAGGAGGAAGGATGTCAGCCAGGGAGGGTCCCCCACTCTCCCTGCTCCCAAAGCTGAGTTGAAGCACCCCGAGGTCTCCCACAGGGGGTTCCCAGCTCTACCAGACCTGATCCCAATTCCCACTGGAATCAGAGGGAGCCAGGATGCTTTGTTTGATCCTGACCGACCCCAGGGGCTGCAGCATCATAAAACTCTTCCACCCTCCCCGTGTGCCAGTGCCCACTTCCCACCACGGCATCTCGGTGGCCTTGGCTCCCAACAGCCAGGGCCACCTTCCCCTGGCCTGTTTTTATGGAAGTGGCAGGATCTGCTGAGCAGGCTGGAGCTGAGAGGTGGAGCCAAGCCAAAGAGGTTTAGGGACCCCCCCAGAGCTGAGGTTTTTGGGAAAGGCACCGAGTTTTCTCCATGCTGTTGAGAATTCCAGCCTACACTCACCTCCAGGAGCCTCCACCATTTCCTTTCTCCTCGAATCTCTCGGGAAAAGTGAAATTCACAGCACACAAGACCAACACATGTAGGGATAAAGCAACATTTTCAGGTCTGAGGTGCACAGCTGGAAGTCCAAGTGAAGACAGGAGTTGTCCCTGCACGTCCTGGGCTCTTTCCATAGGATCAGATCACAGGCAGCCCCTTGGCTCTCCTGAGGACCCATCCTCAGCCACCAGGATGACTTGGCTGGGTCCCATCAGAGGTGACCCCTTGGCCAGGCAGTGATGCGGACATGGAAAAAGGGAGCAGATTCCCCCAGAGCAGGTACCAACCACCAACTGCCACAGTCGGAGCTTGGAACAGCTCCTGGGAAAGGAAGAAACTCGGATCTGCCCATCCCAGCCAGGCTGGGACATTCCCAGGGGAGCAGCACCACCAAAATCCTGGCACAGAACTTTTGTTTGGAGCGGATGCTCCAGAGGGAATGGGGATGGATCAGGGTGTGACCTGGTGGGGATGGATCAGAATGGGACCTGGAGGAGTGGGGATGGCCCAGGGTGTGATCTGGTGGAGTTCAGGCTCAGAGTGGGACCTGGAGGAGTTGAGGCTCAGGGAGGGACCTGGAGGAGGAGGGATGGCTCAGGGTGTGACCTGAAGGAAAGGGATGGCTCAGGGCATTACCTGGCAGAGTTCAGGTTCAGGGCACTATCTGGAGGAGCAGGGATTGCTCAGGGTGTGACCTGGAGGAGTTCAGGCTCAGGGAGGGACCTGGAGGAGCAGGAATGGCTGAGGGCATTACCTGGCAGAGTTCGGGCTCAGCGGTTCGCCCGTGCCCAGCGTGCCGCAGAGTCAGCCCCGCTCATCCGGCTGCTAACACCCACCCGACCCTCCCCCTTAACCCCTGGAGCCCCCAAAACCTGCCCGCGTCTGCCCTCCGCAGGGCGACTGGGCTGCGAGGGGTCCTGCAAGGCGCTTTCCCAGAGGTTTTCCCAGAGGTTTTCCCAGAGGGTTTTCCCAGAGGGTTTTCCCAGAGGTTTTTCCAGGCGTGCTGCCCACAAATCATGCTCCTGGGATCTCAGCAGGGCTTGTGCTAAATCCCAGCGGAGTCAGCCCACGGTCGGACGGGAGGCTGGGGATTAAATGCCCCGCTGAAGAGACAAGCCAAGGACGCGGCGACTCCTTCGCTCCCCGGGCAGGGATTTCCATCTCCGCCCGTTCCTTCCTCCAGGAGTTCCGACTCGGAGTCGGGTTGTTTGTTCCCTTGGAGAAACAGCTTCGTGTGAGCTAAAGATGAGCCGGGAAATGCAGGAGTGGGACGGGAAAGCCAAAGGAGAGATCTGAAGGGGGGGAGGGGGGGCGTTTATCCAAAGCAGCCTGGAAAGCTGAGAGGGGATAAAAGAAGGTCTCTGGGGGTCACTGGGGGGTTGTTGCCTTGGGAAGTGGGTTCTGGCACCTGGAGCAGAGCGGTTGGGGCGGGGGCAGCCCCTCCTGGGGAGGACCATGCAGGCTGCCCAAGGGGTTGTGAGTAAGATGCGCACGCCTGTCCCGCTTCCCGTTACTCCCCGGCCCGGCATCCCCCCCGGGAAGGCTTCCAGGAAAGCCCAGGAAGCAGCTGGCCGACCTCAAGGCGAGTTCCAGGCGATGGTGGGGCTGGGAAGTCTTGGAAAAAAAGAGGTGATTCAGGCTTGCTCAGTGTGCTGGGATGCTCCAGCCTCCTCAGGAGACCACGCTCCGGCGGCGGGATGGCAACACCCAAACCGCAGAGGCAGCGATGAAACATCTCCCCTGTGATCACCCCCAGCCCCTCTGATGTGGCTGTTGTCTTCTCCTGCCCTCCCCAGCGGCCCCCACAGCCCGAGGTGTCCCAGGCAGAGCTGGAGAGCAGCACAAACACCACTTGTTCTGTCAGAGCCAGCCAAGGAATCAGACATGCAGCCACGGGAGGTTTTAGGTTGGGAAAGCCCTCTGAGGTGGTGGAGTCCAACTCTCAAAAGACTGGAGCCGGGAATGAGCAGCTCCAGCTGCAGGTGGAAATGGCAAACCGGGAGCGAGTGGAGTGACCCCTGAGGAAGGTCAAGCCTATGTTCCCTCCTGTGGAAAGCATTAAATAACTCTGATGTCAAATATCTGCAGATCCTTGACTTAGCCCAGAATCCCAAGGGATTTGAAGCCAAACAAACAAAACCAGGCTGGAGAATGGCATCATCAACCAAAACAACAACAACAACAACAAAGGGTCCTCCCCGCTCTCCAAAACCTCTTCCAGCCTCACCCGGTCCTGCAAAGCTGTGTCTGGAGGAGGTCCTGAGCTGGGATGGACCCACAGGGATCAAGGAGTCCAACTCCTGCCCTGCACAGGCCACCCCAAAGGTGTTGGACATCCCCAAGGCTCAGGTTGGATCTCAGGAAAGGCTCTTCCCCCAGAGGGTGGTGGGCACTGACCAGGATCCCCAGGGCAGTGGGCACAGCCCCGAGGCTGCCAGAGCTGCAGGAGGGTTGGGATGATTCTCTGGGGCACAGGGTGGGATCAGTGGGGTGTCCTGGGCAGGAGCTGCCCTGGATGATCTTTGGGAGTCCCTCCAACCCTGGGTGTTCTGTGAGTCTAAGCATGGGCAGTGCCATCTGCGTGGCTGGGGAGTGCTGGAGGTTTTCTGAGAAGGGCACATGGTCCTTGGCATAAAGGCTGGAGGGAACGGCCCAGGAGAGGTGCAGGTCTCAGGATGGCCTTTGCCAGGCTCCTGTCCTGCTCCTGGAGCTCCCAGAGCTTGGAAAACCAGGAGGGAGAGCCCTGGGGAAGTAGCAGATAACCAGTGCAAACCTCCTCAAATTCCAGGTCCCCATCAGCACTCCCAGGGTGATGGCATCAAGGTCTGGCAGCAGCCACATACAGGGGTCCCAAAAGCCAGTGGAGACGACTTGGAGTGCCCTGCCCATCCCCTCACCATCCCAGAGTGCCTCATTCCATGCCCAGCATTCCTTATCCAGGCAGGATTGTCTGTTCCACAAAACCAGAACTCCCCACATCTGAGGGAGACCCCAAATATTTTAAGAGCTGGGTTTTTCCTGCCATCAAACAGGATCAGAGCAGCTCTATTGACAGGGGCAGAACAAAAGGGGTTCATTCCCAGTGGGAATTTGGCTCCCTGACTTCAGGGAAGCTGTGGTGATCAGTACCAGATGGAAACCTGGCCTGGTCCATCCCTTCCAAAAGTCCTGGCAGGTTAATCCCACCGCTCCGAGCCTGGGTTGCCAAAGCCCAGCAGCTGCTGCCCCAGGAAAGGAGGTTGGATTGGGATCAGGGATTCCAGGGACCTGCAGGGATGTGGGGAATGAGGGCAAACTCTTTCCATACCGCAGGGATGCTGCTGAATAACATCCTTCCCTCTGCAAAAACTCTGGGAATGTCACCTGGAAGGGGAGTCCAAAACCCGGCCGGGGTGATGGTGGGCAAGGGGACAGGGAATCCAGGGTATTCTTGCCACTTGTGATGCTCTGGAAAGGTCCAGAAGTGGGAATCTGGGATTGAATGCCTCAGGGAAGCTGCCCCAACATCTCTTTGCCAAGAGCAAACACAGCAGCAAAGGGAAAACTTCCCTCCCTACTCCAAATGCCAAGGAAAAAAAAAAGGGTCTTTCCCCAGCAATCATCTCCAAGGCCGCCTCAGGGCTGGCAGCATTTTGCTTCCCAGAGTTTCACCCTCGAGTGCCACACCTTTGGAATCCACAGAAAACCCAAATCCCTGGAGTTCCTTTCCCCCCGTGCCCACGGAGAGACGCTGAAGCCGCACCATAAACCCCGAAATAAACCCATTTGCGAGGCGGTTTTTGGGGGATCTCAGGTGGTACCAACGGGCCCCGCCCCATCTTCCCACGGTTCCAGCCCCGCAGGGAAATCATTCCTGCCTCTGGGATGCCCAAGTCTCTCCCAGAATTCCTTTTGGGATGGAGGGTGGTGTCTCTCTCCGGATCTGATCCGGGGTGTGGGACGGCGGGCTCCGTGCGCCGCCGCCTCCCTCGGGGAGCGATCCCTTGGCTTTGCACTTCCCCGGCTCCCGGCGTTCCCGGGATCCAGCCTCTGGAATGGGATGTCAGCCGAGGGCTGATGGGCAGCAGCGGCAGGTCCAGCTGTGCACATCTGGCCTCCAGGTGTTCGGGCTGCTCTCTGTCAGCGGCTGTGTGCGACAGGAGCGCAGCCCGGCTTCGGGAAGCAATCCTACCTGTCCCGGGGATTGTTTGCAGGAGCCCTCTGAATTCCAGGGATTTTATGGCTCTGCTTTGCCGTGGGTGGCCCCCGAACTTTTTTTTTTGGTTNTTTTCCTTTTCCTTTTCCTTTTCCTTTTCCTTTTCCTTTTCCTTTTCCTTTTCCTTTTCCTTTTCCTTTTCCTTTTCCTTTTCCTTTTCCTTTTCCTTTTCCTTTTCCTTTTCCTTTTCCTTTTCCTTTTCCTTTTCCTTTTCCTTTTCCTTTTCCTTTTCCTTTTCCTTTTCCTTTTCCTTTTCCTTTTCCTTTTCCTTTTCCTTTTCCTTTTCCTTTTCCTTTTCCTTTTCCTTTTCCTTTTCCTTTTCCTTTTCCTTTTCCTTTTCCTTTTCCTTTTCCTTTTCCTTTTCCTTTTCCTTTTCCTTTTCCTTTTCCTTTTCCTTTTCCTTTTCCTTTTCCTTTTCCTTTTCCTTTTCCTTTTCCTTTTCCTTTTCCTTTTCCTTTTCCTTTTCCTTTTCCTTTTCCTTTTCCTTTTCCTTTTCCTTTTCCTTTTCCTTTTCCTTTTCCTTTTCCTTTTCCTTTTCCTTTTCCTTTTCCTTTTCCTTTTCCTTTTCCTTTTCCTTTTCCTTTTCCTTTTCCTTTTCCTTTTCCTTTTCCTTTTCCTTTTCCTTTTCCTTTTCCTTTTCCTTTTCCTTTTCCTTTTCCTTTTCCTTTTCCTTTTCCTTTTCCTTTTCCTTCCTTTTCTTTTCTCTTCCCTTTCCCCTCCTTTCTTATATATTGTATAAATTATTATTTTTTTTTTAATTCCTTATTTTACTTGAAGTGAGGGGTTTAAACCGTCGGTGCTGTCGAAGTCGGAGATTTGTGTTCTTGTTAATTCCACCGACATCCATCCACTGTATCACCGGGATCATCCTCTCCCAGATTTCCCCCCGGGCAGGATTTGTTTCTGCAACAGCCCTTTGTTGCTGCTCGCGTGGAAACGGGGCTGCCCCTCCCCGTGCGGATTGAGCAAGACCTGGTGCCAAAGCAGGGATGGGGCAATGCGGGTCTCATCCATGGAGCATCCCACGGGAATTCCAGGCCTTTGTAAAGTGCAGCCACCCGCGGGAAAACCGGGAGGGCAGGGAAGCTTCAGGACAGAGAGAAGGAGCTCCCCAGGAGGGAGAAGAAAGCTCCAGATGTACACAGGGATTTTTAGAGAAGGTGCTTGTCGCCGAATTTGTATTATTTCGGCAGGAAGGCAGAGAAAGAGCAGAAGGTTTCCCTTCTGCTCTTTTCCAAGGGGTGTTTTTCCAGGGCACTTCATATCCCAGTGATATTTATCCCTGAAGAGACCCGCAAGGACCACGGACACATTTCACACAACCCCCCCACCCTCCCTCGGCAGGGGGAGATCCCAAGGAGGCTTTTACCTTGAGCATCTCAGCAGAATCCCACCCCCCAGCTGTGCCCTCCTTCCCTGATTCCCACCCGAGCCATTCCCAAGGCTTTGGCACCGATTGCAGGAGAATGGTCCCGGGATTGCTCCTGACCTGGCACTTGGATCCCTTATGGATCCGGGAATCCCCGAGGCTGCAGGAGGCAGAGGAAAGGGTGATTTGAGCGCCCCTTTAGGGACCCCTCCGACTTCTCCTCCCCAAAGCCCACGTGTTTCCCGAGCAGAACATCCCATTCCCTGCCTTTTCCCCCCTCTCCCGGCTCCTTCTTTCCGCACCGTTCT
>VXAU01004365.1:204438-232159 GCA_013399695.1 Formicarius rufipectus | reverse complement strand
TTGTATCTATTCCTTCTTCATAAACAGAAAAAACCCTAACCTACCATATTTACTTAATCGCTTCACATTTGAATTACTAGTAAGGTCCTTTTTGTCAAATGTAATCCCACAATTGCTCAGAATATCAGAAAATGGAAAAGATGTTGCACCTTGTTTACAGAAATCAAATCTAATAAACAGAAGTAGCATGAAGTTTAGAAATACATAATGAAAGATAGTTTTTTACTGCTGAAGAGGCCATTTTTGTCAGCATTTACAGCAATAAGGAATGGCAAAAGGTTTTCCAAAGAATTCTAGTTCTCACCCCAAGGTTTAAAGATTTCAGTGTCAAAGTATACTATACATTTTTCTTTTATTAAATGATGGAACATCTAATTTTCCTATCATGTTAGATCTAGTGTTAACTGTAAGGAAGGTTTCTAGAAATGACACATTTTGAACACAAAGTTTAGCTTGCAGGACTTCAGGCCAAGTGAAAAAAATAAAGAACTCAAAACCCTCAAGTTTCAGGATCTTATGGGGAAATATCAGGAAACATTAATTACTGATGGAAGAATTACTTGATTGTTACTATAGGAAAATCATTAAAGTAGTAGCTATTCCTAAGTGTGTATTTATACAGTGTTTACACAATAAATCCCTTTCATTATTGGAGCCTGAATAAATTTTTATAATACAATAAACAAATAGATAATAATAGATGAGGAGAGTGCAGGGACGGAAACAAATATAAGCTCCTGTGAAGTTATTTTTAATCCTATGATAACTAAGATTGTCTTTTAAACAATGCTGCAACATTCAGGAAATGTACAAAAATCATTTAAAGGCTGATGAGATTCTCAAGGATGAATTGTGTGAAAGTTATTCTGTTTGCTGTGGGAGAATCTATCAAAGAGTATGCACTCATATTTATACTTACAAGGTGAAAAATTACAGTATTCTGTGCAAATGAGCTTACAATCCTTAAATTCAGTTTTAACAGGTAGATGTAATTGAACTCTATATTCTCTCTTTTAGTTGCACTGCTGATGATCTTCAATGACCGCTTCTGGCACAGATTAGGTTTTGTGTAAAAGAGGAGCATCTGAAATTAAGTCAGCAAAATCAAATGCTGTAATTTAGTTTTATCTCATTATTAAAAATATAACAAGGATTATATTACATGCTATTATTGCTTTATGTCATGTTATAGAACATTATGTTCCATCAGTGGATAGGCAATTTCTATCAGGAAAGAATACAGTAATGGTAATGTAGCTCTGGGCAAACGACCAGCTTTTGGAATTTCCTGAAGGCCAAATATGTATGAAGAAATTTTTGACAACTTGAAAAGTTTAACAGAATTGTTTGAGTATGGATAATAGGAAATAATTTTCCTCAATTACCTTGTAAGAGGGGGAAAAAAAAAAGACAATTTTCACAGATTCAGACCTTAGATTTGGTTTTTTCCTACAAAATATTTTATGTAGGCATGGAATGCAGAATTGAGCTAATGAAATGTTTTAACTGATTCCTTTGGGTCCCTTTCTCTTACACTTTTTGAAATGTGCTCTTACCGACACCCTGCTGTGCCAGGATACTACTAAATCATTGAAGGAAACCACACATATTGGGCAAAAAGAAAAATGGAGGAGAAAGGAAAAGTGAAATTTAAGGTGAAATGAATGAAAATAAAGATGGATTTGAGGATGCACATTACCAAAACTACTTATTTTGAAACTGAATTTTACACTACAAATGCCATCAAAGGATGACCTCTGACAAGGAAATATTTGACAACTTGCCACATGTAATACATAGTTTTATAAATGATGTCTGTATTTAGTTATAGAAAGTTAAAAATTACTTCAATGAGAGTAATCCCTGCTAGAAGTCAAACAATGCATCTTTCAGCTGAAAAAATATGAGTATTTCCATTGACACCAACCCTGTGACTAAATATTCATCTAGACATTCAAGTTTCTGTCCTGGTTTTAGTAGCCAGGATCAGTTTGTCACTGTGTGAGTATATATTCTAAACCCTCTATGTCATTTTTCTCATGAACTGCTCACAATGGACCATTGGCAGCAGCTGCCTAAGGCACACCCAACCCCTCAGGCTACAACCTGGGTGTTTAGGAACTTCTCTGAGATAAGGAAGTTTTCCTGTCTTCACACCTATAACTCAGGTGTGATAACTCCCCTCTGGGGAGCCACTAGTGCCTTCACACCCACCTGAGGGGTCATGTCTGCTAATGGGCCATCAGGGATGCCAAAAATATACCATTGTTCACCTCTCAGAGTAAATCACCCATTGTGAAACTCTCCACCCTGGGGAAGGGACTGGGCATTCCCCTCTGACCCCAAACAGATATAAGCTTGGGGTTCTGGGACTGGGAGCTCTCTTCAGATCCAGAGGAGGACCAGAGCCTCGACCAGACTGAGACTGCCATCAGATTGCAACCATCATTTTCACCAGCAGGTTTCTTCCTTTCTTCTTACTTTGAAATCAGGTAGGCCACGTGGTGTTCAGCACAGGGGTTGGTGAGCTTAATTCTGCTCGTGCCCCACTGTGCTGGGTTGTACATCTGGTGTTTTTGTGTCACAAACGAATTTCCCTTCTGTATTAGTGTATTTTGTGATCTTTCATTAAATTGCTATTCTGTCTTGAAATCCCATTCTGTGTTGGATTGATTTTTCCTGCTGGTTTAACTCTAAACCAGCACAGTTTTAGGTTCATAGTGACTAAGCTCTCATTTGATAAGGACAATCTAACCTCAACAGTTTATAGAGGGATTTTCTCACCTCAGATATTCAACATTAATATAAAGAAAACAAATTACATATATTAATAAGCTACCATTCTTCGAATCTCTCAGAAGTATGACTAGGAACTAGGAATAACAATTACTGTAGGCACCAGCCCCAGGGACAAAGAGTCAGCTTTTAATATAACTGAGCTTATACAGGATCTAATGTTTTAACCTGTCTCATATTTATGCTTACATTAAAAGTTTGAAGAATTATTGGACAAGACTTGACACAGAAATGTCAGGAGTTAAAGAAATGCCCAGGCATATGTCAAATGGCCTTGACTGGATACACATATTTTACCCTCTAGTTTAGTATATTGGGTTTGATTTACTGACTAAAATTAGGTAATTTGTGATCCCTATAGTATGCAAGTCTTGTTCATGTTGTAGAAGATATATTTGAAGGAGTAGCAGTCAGAGGCCAGATGGGATATCCCAGATTTACACAGCTAAGCCAAATCTATATGCTGCAAGAAGAAACGTACAAGTGGCTACAGCCTGGAAATGAATTTTATCCTAACTAGTCTTCCTGTTTCTTAGAGCCCTTAGAAGATTACTGAAGAGAAACCCTAAGAAACATGCTAGGATTTAGAGAGAGATCAAGAACTCTATAGCTATAGAAATGTTCAAAAACTTTACCTTATCCACTGATATAACTGAAACAGAGCTTAGACTGAAAGTAAAATTGCGTAAAAATTTAATTAAATTATGTTATAAAAGATGTGGAAGATAAAGATCAGAAAATAATTTTGAGCAAATAATCTCAAAAAAATGACATAAAAGGCTGGTAGCTCACAGAGTTTTGCAGGAGGCCTCAATATCAATAACATTGAGGTCCACAGAAAAAGATTAAAACCCAATTAGATTTTTACCATAGAAAGGTGAGTGAGAAAAAGGTGAAGCAAATCACATGATTGGAGCTATGTGGCAACTATCCCAGCAGTCAGATCTGTCCCTAATCAAAGCAACCTGAAGAAGCAAAAATAACCTGTTGCATTAACCATACTGAACTATGTCTGACTTGCTCTGATGTTGACAAGGGGGCATCCTGAAGGCTGCAGTGGACAGATTTAAGTTCCTATAACAAAGCTACTTATATATTTTATGTATTGGAAAAAGAAGATAAAAAGGATAAAATTCTTAGGTTTATAAAAAGTTCAGTAGACATGCAACCACTGTCAGGTTGCTACGAGAAAAAAAAGGCAAATCCGATCAGTACCACCAAAAATAAATGGTTAGCATAGTTGAAGATTATTTAAAATTATTAAAAAAAAAAAAAGAAGAAGAAAGGTTAATCTTTCTCTGTGAGGAAAGTAAGTGAAAAAACCTGCTACTTGAGGGGTTACATTTAGGGAGATGAACAAGTTCACAGCTGCAAATATCTCTGTAACTATGACAACAGTCAGAAGTTCATTTGTGGAAGTGGGAAGCCAGAAGCCTGGCTACTTATCACTGCCTCCAGCAAAATTAGTCTCAAAACTGAATGAAGTACTGATTTAAAACAAACAAATAAAAGAAAACACAGAAATATTTGTTGCACTTGCTGAAGAATTCAAGTTGACTTAAAGCAAAATTTAATGAAAATTTCAGTGAAAACACTGGAGAAAAAGGCTTTTTTTTGTTTGTTTGGTTTTTTTTGTTTGGGTTTTTTTTGATGGCTTTTTGTATTTGTTTTGACTTAGGTTTTTTATTTGTTTATTATTTTATTTTCAATACCTTTAAGAAAACATTTTTGTTTATTTTCCTTACATCTAATAAAACATATTTTCTTGATTCTGGTTATTTGAATATTCTTGAAAATAAATTTTAAAAAAATAATCCATAAGCACAAAAGTTCTAAGTGTTGGGCATGGGAGTTTGGGTAATTTTGTTTTATTTTGGGGGGAACATTTTTTTTTTTCCTGATATAAATAAGTCTATACCTTTAGAAAGACTTGAGTTTCATTTTGTAAAAGCTACAGTTTTCAGGAGAAAAAGAGTTTTGCTCAAAGGTTTTCATGTACTTCTTCTCTGAAGTGTGTTTGTGGTTCACAAAACCACAGATAGAAATGATCTGTGCACCTACCACAATAAAATATATCTGATATTTTTCATTATTTGTCCATTTTCAACTGCTGCAGCCTAAATTTGATTTGGTGGTAGTAAGATAAAAAGATAGGAAAATGCAAGTTACTTTGACTTCATTGGCCTGCAACTGGAAAGTTACAGCTAAGTTTGTACATTAAAATAGCCTGATTCATCGTCTTCAAAGGGACTAGTTGTAAAGACAGAGTAAACTGTAACTTTCATTATAAATACAATTTTATGCTTCCTAAGATGGACTTTAGATTTTACTGCATGTTAAGAATCCTACTTTCTATGTCTTTGATGAACACATCTGTCATCATATTTTAGAAAGTCAGTATTAATTCTCATTATGATTGAAACTTGTAAAAAAGTACTGTTTTCCTAATACCACAGATAACCTGTTTTATGATAATTTATTAATTTGAGGGTTTATGTTTGTCTTTTATTTTTAAACCAAAAGAAAAAAAAAATTGTTTAATGAAAAGATTGGTGGATGTTTAATGAAAATGCCTTTTGGTCTTCATAAAGAAAATTGTATGAGTCATTACATGAATATTTGTGCATATGCATAACATAAAAGGTATAATAATTACCAAAACCTTCCATCAAGAAATCGATTTGTCTACTTTAACCATTAAAATTATTTTTAGAATACCCACAAAACTAGTGGATTTTCGAAAAGTTTTCCTCCTATTTAGAAACTTTTCATGAACAAAGGCAGCCACATTGTTTAGCTTGCTTGAGATAAATAATTGACATTACTGTGTGTACTCCAAAACTAAGATAATATGTCTAAAAATCACAAAAGTAATTTCACCATTAGGGCTAAGATCATGAGCTACTCTTGCTTGAACCCTTGAATGGCGTAGACCCATTAATTTGCAAGATTAGTAGTCTCTGATTGAATTTGCAGCCCAGATGGATGGTGGGGATGGAAACTCATTCCTTAGAGATGAGGATATGAAATCAAAACTTAGTTGCTGTAAAGAATTTGAATATGACAATTAACCTACAGATAGGCATGTACTTGCAGATTTCTTAATACCTTTCTATATGGAGGAACAGGTAAGATTTTCAGTAACTGCATAATATGTTTCAATGCACAATTCAATTAGATTAGTATTGAGTCATATGTCAGGTCCTTTGATAAAATGTACAGTCTAATGCTTCATTCCCTCTTTCTCCCTCCTTCTTCTACCCCTAACAGTGAGACAGGACTTGGAAGACAGAGAATAAATGTGCAGGGCTTAGTACTTCTCCTAGTTCCTGTCAGTCCATTTCTCCCAACTTTTGAGGTTGATGGCAGGATGACACAGCCACTCCTCTCAATTTTGTGTCATCAGCAAACTTGATCTAGGGTACAACCTGCACCATCACCCATATCGTGGGACAATGTGTTCAACAACATTTTTAACCACTTGAACAATGTTTATTCTTCAGATTTCATGAAAAATATGATTTTTTTAGATATTTGGTTAAAGATACAAAAAAGAAAGTTAAATAATATAAAGGAAAGAATAAAGGAAAAAAGAAAAAAAAAAGAAAAGGAGAGTTGTGTTTGCTTATTTCACAGTGTTACAAACTCACTGTTATGCCAAGAGACACTATTGTCCTTGTCATGCAGAAATCAATGTGTAGAAGTCATGGTGTTCCATGATCACATGATGTATTTACAGTTCAGATTCAGGATGCTGGATAACCCACCTCCCAAAACAAAGATGCAAGAGTAATTTTCTTCATAACTCAACCACTCAACCTTTGTCTACGCATACCTTGAGACTGTACTCATGAAAACCTCCGTCAAAAACCAAACACATTAAAAAGAGAAATAGAATCTGATGATTTAACATGCCTCTTTGATGTATTTTAAGGTGTTTATTATTACTGTAGGAAATGAAAAGCTGGAAAGCACAGATGAGAGAAGGAAAGAAAAAAAATGGCCACTGCATTTAGAGAAAAACAGTTTTGGAAAAGTTTCTGATGCAAAGAAGATGGAAAAGAGAACTCTAAAAGCATTTGCTCCCTGTAAGGGCAACTAATGGAATTCTGGAACATTGTTCTCCAAGACCAAAACTAGATCTCAATTTGATTTGATTTGATGTGTCTTTCCTTAGAGGCCAAAATCACCATAACATTCTAGATTTGCTTCTTCCAGTGAGTAAAACTGGATAAATGAGTTTCTTTATCCAATGAATAAAACTGGATATATGAATACTTTTCATTATCTTTGTAAGGCAGGCTAGTCAAAAAATACCACCAGTAGCTTCATTATGGTCATTCATTTTGTGTAAAGGTGAACTGAAACCAATGTCTTTAAATATTCAACCTTCTTACCTTTTTCAAACTGCATATTAAACAATAGGATGAGTTTAACACTTATCTACTCTTCATCTATAGCTCTATTAATCTTGCCATCTTTAATGGGATATGCAGAATGCAAAACAGATATGATTTTGGCTTAATGTAGAAAGTCCTATAATTCTACAGAACTAAGTTCCAATCCTTCATGCCCTTTTCAAGCTACTTCTGCATTGTCTGTTTATAGCAAGGATGAAATGAGAACTGCAAGCTTTATGATCTGTAAGAGTTAAATTATTATATTTAAGTATTTTTGGTTTATGTGCTCTGTTTTATTAAAGAAACCCTTACAAGCTCATACAAAGGAGAGAATCTCTTATTTTTTCCTTTCTAGATATTTCAGGAATGCATAGGAATAATCACTCCTCTGAACGTCTGTAGTTGCAATAGACCTGCATACCAAAAAAACCCCCAAAAACCAAAGAACAACACAGCAAAGGAATGTCCTAGAAGTGAGTTGTTGTTGTTGTTTTGTTTTTTTTGTTGTTTGTTTATGGTTTTGTTGTTGGTTTTTTGTTTGTTTATTTATGTTATTCTTCCTTTAAACATTTCTACAAACTATTTTCTGACATTAGTTTCACTATGAACACTTTCACAGATAAAAAGAAAGCATGACCTTTTAGATAATTCTAAAAGAAATCTTTTAAATTATTGAAATTTTTACCATATTATCAGCAAGCTTTTCTGGTTTGAAAAACTATTTGAACTCCTTTCTTAATTTTGTGACATTCAAATAATCCACTGATTATTTTAGATTGCATATTGTCATTTTACTCCTTTCTACTGAGGTTTACAGGGATTTTTAAAATTTCTAATAGCATTTAATTAAAATGACGAATGTTAATTTAATTAGCATAAAGGCTTAAAGTTTATGTATCAAAGGAGTATTGAAAATATCACATTTTAGTCTGAACATTTACATTTAAATAAGAGGGAAAAAATTCAAATGTCCTGTATATCCTCAGGTAGGAGCATAAGCAGAACTGAGATCCCAGGACTTCAGACAGAAATTCAGACCGTGAAGGCATTCAAAAATCCAGAGGCCCTTTCTTTTTGTAAGTGCAAAGGTTCTTCAAGATTGCTACAGATGAGTATTATTACATTTATTTTTTTCCTCCTCCTGAGGAACTTATCTCGCTCTCACACTCGATTACAATCTATATTTAGTCAGAGACATTCTTAGGCATTGATTGCATCTCCAGTATAACCTAAATCAGTCTTACTCTAAGCATGATGAATGCAAATATGAAAATATGATTGCACTGAAACTCATTAAAAGTAGAGATGGCCACTTTTTTTTTTTTCTTCATAATAAGCTCATGATTAAAACATTGGTCCCTCAGACTGAAAAGTGAATGCCTGTAGTACATAATATCTACTGTATCAGGACATATTGGAAATTAATATTTTCCTGCAGAAGTTATGTCTCTTTTCAGACAAGAAACCAACATCCACAAAACCAGAAGAGAAAAAGTACTGTGTTAGGGTCATGAGACAAATAAGACAATAAAGTTCTTCTGTTTAAATTCCTGTTCTAGAATCATACCAATTCCAAATCAGTGCTTTCCCGTTGTGGGCTGTGTGAAATGCTGTTTGGTAGAAAGACTCTCTGCAGATTTGAAGAGCAGTAGAAACCATATAACTTTTATAAATGTTTGTTTTATGGGCCAAAAATTCAACTTGTCTTTTTTAATGTTTTTTAAATGATTTAATGACATATATTTTAGAATTATTTAATATTAGTTCTTTCTCACTTATTTGTTTGCAGATTTTCTGTGCTTTAAATCCTTTAAAAAGTTTGGATGTTATTATTCTATACTCACACTTACCCATATACACAAATTTCTAGTCATGCATACGACATGTAGAAGGGTTTGTGTGTATCAGCCTACTTACAAACATATATACAGTGTTGGAGTACACACATTTGATCAGCATCCAGTCCTACAGAAGCGAGTCCGCCTTTCACAGTCCTGTAGATAGAAGGTTGATTTGGCTTCACGTGCCCAGATGCAGTCAGTAGTGAGGCCAGGCACATACTTTTGTGACTCTTTTTGGTGACTCTAAGACAATGGCCTGATCATTCTTCGTTATTCCCTTATGAGTAAAGACTCAAAGTACTCCATTCTTCACAGATTAGGTTACTTGGTTCCTCTGTTAAGCATTGATCCCCACAGTGTCCTTCTAGTTAATCTGATTACCTTTTAGTCAGATAGCCTATACACACACACACATACACACATATATATATGTATGTATGTACATGATATGAGCATACACAGACATAACCCCTCAAAAACTCTCTGTAATGTCTTGGATGATGTGTTCAGGTCTGATCTTTCACCTTAGAAAGAATTAATCAGAAGTACAAAGAGCTCAACAATAATGACCTGCATAAGGACTAAATATGCAGTCAAATATTTGTATTTGATTATTTTCATCTTAACCTCTATTTGGGGGCACAGCAAGATTACTAGGACCAAGACTTCTAGAATAAGTTATAAACAGGTATTACAATACATTAGTTTAATTATTGCAATACTTAGCATTATTTCATATAAATAAATCCACTAAATATTTCTTAAAAATCATTTTAAGTGTTATTATTCCAACATAATATTGGTTTAAGACTCAAATCAGATTCTATAATAGTAACATTAGCAAAAAATTGTTGGCAGGTGTTTGAAATGTGATATAAGTGCTCAACAAATTAAAGGATAAGATGGAGGTGAAGTCCTGTGTTCTCATTTCTGTAGTTATTCCTTTTTTTTCTATTTCTCTCACATATAAACATATAAAGATGTGTACTCAGTTTTTGCAAAAAGCATGTTAGATATAACCCCCTCCCAACTCTAGAACAGAAATTTTAGTGGAAAATAAAGAACAAACTAGAACAGCTAGAACAAAATCACATATGATGTTAATAGTAAACCATGAAATAAAACGTACTATTTGTTCCCACTGTCATCTTGCTTTCCTTCTCTAAGTGGTGACTGCCCTCTGGTTACACATGATGCTGAGCGCAACAAAACATGCTTAGTTGCAGAAGTTTATTAGAGCATGTTCAATGACTTACTGTGATTACATCTAAAGGTACAGATAACGCCCAAAGCACTACTGAAAATACCTAAAGGCATTAAATCATCTTGCAGGTTTTGAAGGTCATCATATATGATCCATAATATCTAAAGATATTTGTTCTTAGGTAATTTTTACTGCTTAGTTCAGTTCTTTTTCTCTGGCCTTTTTATCTTTCTCTCTCTTTTTTTTTTATTTTTTTTTTCCCTTGCTCATGCTTGTCTCCATGGAACACCAGTTAATGATTAAGTCAGTGTATACACTAACACTGGTTTAAAGATCAAGCTTCCTTAATTTCACTGGAGGGAACACTTAATTTTATATCTGAAAATATGAATCAATTAAGTGAATGTTTAGATTATTTAGCCATCAGCAAGTGATGTGACTATTTTTTTTTCTTTTGTCAGAACTGAACTGTACAGTCGTGTGAAGGTTGCAAAGTATGGCCATGTTTTATGTGCAGCTTCTAAAAGACTTTCTGTTCTGATGTGTGGACTAGAATAAAAACGTATTAAGTCCTTCTTGATGGGGATAAAACCTTAGTAAGGACCAAACTATGTAGCTTATTAGGATAAAATCAGTGGTATTTCATGAGAATCTAGTAACTTTTTATGGAAGGAGTTTCTGAACCTTACCAGGAGTTCACACTGGGATAAAATTTCAGTAGAAAATATATTTTTATTAGATGCAGTTTTATTCCAGTGGTCCATGACACACCTGTACAAACTAGGGGCCTATTGTGGGCTTGGACACCAGTGACACTAATTAGGTAAGAAAGCTTAAGATCATATATCCTTTTCCTGACTTCTTATTTTAAAGGCCAGGAAATAGAGATTGCAGCTATAGCTCAACACAATTGTATTTTTACTGAGAAATGCAAAACTCTAGGAAAACCAATAAGTTACCATTCTCTTGTGCTGACTGTAATAACAGAATATGTGTTCATGTGCTATGCAAACTAAGGAGCTAGAGAGCATTGTGACAAAAACTTCAGATGACTGACAGGTCAGGCCAGTTTTAAACTTTCAAGCAGAACTTTACTACATTCATACAGTCACAGAATCCTTCACATCAGTAATTAATTCCTATGTGTCATTAATAATTGTTACAACGAAGACGAGAAATTTAGTCTTTAATATTTCAAATTACCTGTGAGTAGAACATGCCACAGAGGTGATGCTGCATAGTTGATGCTGATAACTGTGGTCCTTCGTGGTCCTTGGTCATCAAGGTTAGGGTGCCTATATTTGAGAACTCATGGGTGAGAGAAGTCAGAACTGATATGGTCTTGTCTTCCTTTTTTCCTGCTTTTCCTTGCTAATGTCAGTTGTTTATATGCTACTCCCACTCCCAATCTTTAAAAACAAACAAACAAACAAACAAATAAACAAATAAATGGAGGGTTCATCTGCTCCTGATTCTCCTTACTCTGTGGTTTTGTCAGTCAATATTCTAATGTATTTGGAAGGATATTCTGCCCATTCTCACTCTTTTGTACTCATCTTGTCCTTTGGCAATTTTTTAACACTTGTGAAAGAACCTTTTAACACTTGTTAGCCTCTTTGATTTGTCCACAGGCATCTTTCTTTGCTCCTTTAGCAGTCAAATTACTCTTGTGTTTCCACAAACTGCTTGTGTTACACCTGATTCTGTCATCAAAGGTATTATGAAAAATGTATTCCCTATTGTTAGTTACACTCATCTACTCAAAGATAACCTAATTGTACCCAATTTAACACATTTCAAATGTGTGTCACAGTCTCTGCTCTGGTTACATGGCATTTTTGATCTGTCTAACTTTCTTACTAAGTTTCATCAAGGATGTAGCAATATCAGTGTTTTAATTCACATCAGGTGTATATCCCTGAAATGAGTAATTAATTATTTCTGAGTTTTCTTCTGGTTTGGTTTGTACACTGAAGGAATATAATAGGCATGAACAGGATTGCCTTCAGACAAAACTAAACATGAAAGTACCTTCTGTGAGCACACCCAGTGCACTGTGGTTATAAATGGCCATTCAGTCCCTTAGACCTGATTGACATCATGGTATGATAGAGATTTGAGGGATATCATCTGGTCCATAAGCCTGCTTAAAGCAGGAACAACTTGATTGCTCAGTGCCTTGTCATGTAAATAACTCTAAGGGTGGAGATTCCAGTCTGTTTCATTGCAGGACTGCCCTTGTTTTCAGGGGATGAAAGAAAAAAAATTCTTTAATAATTAATTAGAATTGCCCTTGTTGTATCTTGTGCCTGCTGCCTCCTGACTTATCACTTTAAGTCTCTGTGAAGAATTTGACTCTGTCTTTTCTATATTGTCCTGTTGAATTGCTGAAAACAATGAGATTTCTTTTAGTATTCTTTTCTCTAACAATGAACAAATTTGGTTCTCTCAGCTTTTACTTCCATTCACTACAGAAAATTAAACTGACGCATTTGTATTTTAGATTATTTACACCTCAAGTCTTGCTTTACAGATCCTCACCTTTTTATTTTATGCTGTCTGTTTCAAGAATGCATTCTGGACCCAGACATTACATTTTTTGAAAGGTGCAGCTACAAGTCTTGCACTAAATGTTTTAAATTTGAAATATCAAAATATTCAGTGGAGTAGAGAAAAATAATTAACAACCTTCTGCCACTACACCCTAACTGATATTGGAAGGGACTTTCTGTAGTCATGCCTAATTCTGAAGAAATCAGAGTAATTTCAAAGTTCTTTAAGAATATGTTCCAATTGCTCAGAATTGTTTAGTTCATTAGTCTTTAACTTCTTTTTCACCATTTTGCAACTTTTTTCTTCAAATCAGTAAAATTATTTTATTTGGAAAAAAATATTGATTATTGTTGCAGCATACAACCTCAGTTGGCTAAATGTTTTCTATTCAGGTTTTGGTTGTACTGAAAATAGGTTAGGGTTACAGGAATAACCATAGAAAAAGGTAAATCTTTGACTGTCTCTTATGTTCAGACTCTCTTTGTGTACCTCTAATTTTTAAAAGGTTAAATTAATAAATACAGTATGATTAACATTATTTATTACATTTAATGAATAATATCAATAGTCTGACAGGTTTGTCATTAATTTTGATGTGCACAAACTAGTGTCTTCAGAAAGATGAGTAATAAAGTCAAAGATTAATTTTTTGTCACAGCTTCAAGATAAGCAGGTCAAGAATTAGTGTTTAAGCAAAATCTTTCTCATGTCCTGACCTGGGTAGATATGTGCAGTACTGCCACAGTTACGCTTAATTCATCAGTCTCATAAAATAATTTTAATTTTAAAGGCAGTAATTCACAGGCTTATCTTTCAAGAGGATGTGATAAATTTTGCATGCCTTAAAATCTCTGAATCACAAATAGATACATTTATATAAGACTGTCTTAGGAGCAGATTGTCACTTGTTAAAAGTTCACTAGATGTGATCTTCATCTCAGTATAAAATTATGGAATTTCAAGGTTTTATGGTTGCTTGGTTGTTTCCATATCTCCAAAACAGCTTTCAGTACAATGAATAAAAGTTTGTTCCCAGCATACTGACTTTAGTTTCCCTTTGGGAAAGGGAATTCATGAGACTTAATTGTCATTTTAAATTAAAATACAGAAGTTAGCTTTCCTGTAAAAATACTCAATTATGTACAGAGTATTCAATAATGTAGAGGATATAGACTTCTTTAAGGCTAAAGGTCAACATCAAAAGTGAAGGATGGAAAATTAATTGTATGACTAATAATTAAAGGAATGGAAGTATTACTATGCTTACAGTGTGTTATTTATTATGATATTAATATCTTCAGTTTTTAACAGATATCACATGCAGTATCACATGCACACCAAAAGAGCCATGACATTTTATCTCTGCACAAAATCTTTGCAAGCACTGGCACCACTATATTTACCAATATGCCATTTTTTTTGATCCCAATCTTTCTACTGACCCCAATCTGTACTCACGCAGAAGAATTATGATTTCATGATGACTGTTAGTACATTCAACATCCAGCTTATAGTAAATTGCTTACAAGATCAGGACCTCACCAAAGACACTGATAGATATAATTAGACACATTAAAAAAAAAAAAATGCATGTACAATTGAAATTAAATAGGAAAGAGGAATTAACCAATAATATATAAATCACAGAGTCACTGAATACACTGAGTTGAAAGGGACTCGGGATTGTCAAGTCCAGCTCCTGGCCCTGAACAGGACCATCCATAAGAGTCATACCATGTGCCTACGAGTATCTTCCAAATACTCCTTGAACTCTGTCAGCCTTGGTGTTGTGACCACTTCCTTGGGAAGCCTGTTCCCGTGCCCAGTCACCATCTGGGTGAAGAACCTTTCTCTAATATCCAACCTAAACCTCCCCTGACACAACTTCAGGCCATTCCTTAAGGTCCTGTCACTGGTCACCACAGAGAAGAGATATCAGTGTCTGCCCCTCCTCTTCCCTTCACAAGGAAATCATAGACTACAATGAAGTGTCTCCTCAATCTCCCCTTCTCCAGGCTGAACAGACCAAGTGACCTCAGCTGCTCCTCATATGCCTTTCCCTCAAGGCCAGTCACCATCTTCATTGCCCTCCTTTGAACACTCTCTAATCATTTAATAATTTTCTTATATTGCAGTGACCAAACTGCACAGAATATTCAAGGTTGAGGCTGCCCTAGTGCAGAGACGAGTGGCACAATCCCCTTCCTCGACCGGCTGGTGATGTTTTGCCTGATGTCCCTAGGACACAGTTGGCCCTCCTGGATGCAGGGCACTGATGACTCATATTCAACTTGCCATCGACCAGGATCCCCAGGTCCCTTTCTGTGGCACTGCTCTCCAGCATCTCATTCCCCACTCTGGACATACAACCATGGTTTCCCCATCCACATGCAGAATCCAGCACTCTTCCTTCTTGAACTTCAAATGGTTGGTGATTGCCCAGTTGAGGTCTCTCTGCAGAGTCTCCCTACCTTTGAGGGAATCAACAGCTCCTCCCAGTTTTGTGTCATGTGCATAGCTGCTTAGTATCCCTTCCAGTCCTGCATCCAAGTCATTTATGAAGATGCTGAAGAGCACAGGGCCTAGGATGGAGCCTTGTGGAACCCCAGTTGTGACAGGTCACCCGTCTCATGTTACCCCATTCACTATTACCCTCTGTGCTTGACCTGTAAGCTAATTGCTAACCCACTGCATGAGTTTGCCCAGCTGTGTGCTGGACATTTTGTCTTGACCACAGACAAAAACAATCAATTATTCTAGAGGCTCATCCCTCAGCTGTAGTTCTCTCAGAATATGTATATTCTGACTTTCAAGAATTTGATTATTTTACAGAGTGACAGTTTTCTTTAATGAAAAAATAATTAAAAAATATTTAAGTGTTTTAATACACTTGTCAAACTTCGTACTTGTCTCTGTTTCTATAATGAAGTCTTTACTGTGACTGCAGCACGCATAAGAAGAATTTTTAAATGAGAGATCTAATTTTGGTAGGTCTAGGTCTAAGTCCCCTGGTTCCCAAGGGTCTTCTTTATTTCAGGTTGTATTAGCAATGTACAATGCTAACTCTTGTCCAAGCATATCCCAGAAATCCCTCCTGAGATATTTAGCCATGACACTTTGAGGAATACTCAAATGAGCAAGAACAGGTCCTTTGTCTATTTTTCCTTTGATTCTTTTAAATTCATTGCTCTGACATAACCTTTGAAACAGAGAAGAGAGTGAATAAAAAATAGGTAAGTTTTATGAAAAATGAAAGCATTTACAAATCCTACTAAGAATTAAATCCCACTGATTTTAATAGGATCAGAATTAGGCCCTACATCTCATCTAGTTAAACCTCAATATTGCAACAAAGAATGGTCATTGTTTTGAGACC
This sequence comes from Formicarius rufipectus, assembly GCA_013399695.1. NCBI lineage: Eukaryota > Metazoa > Chordata > Aves > Passeriformes > Formicariidae > Formicarius > Formicarius rufipectus. The sequence continues at coordinate 215,989 of VXAU01004365.1, read as the reverse complement.
AGTTTAATACTTGAAGTGAGGTCATGCATACATAGCAGGATGAACTTCTTTCTAAGCTCTGAATATCTTTGCATTAAGCCAGGTAATTTATAGCATTTCAACATTTCCTGCAGTTTAAATGAATCTGTCTTTTTAACATTTAAATGAACAGTAGGAGTAGAAATAGCAGGGTATTGAAGAATGCACAGTAAACTTGAGTGAAGGATAGAAATAGGAGAATAGATGAATTTTGCACACTGTTCCTTTAGTCTAATGAAGGACTCAAAAATTTTTTTAAAAAAGGAACTTTTCCTATGTATTCACACTGCTCATAAACAGACTGAATTCCACTTCACATTCCTTCCACATTTTTCTATAGAAAAAATTACCATCACCATTAGAAAGAAATGACTGGGTACTAGGAGGCAAAATGGGGAAGCAGAACTTGATAAAGAAGCAGTAGAATTCTCTTAGTGTATCAGACAAGTCATACTGAGTAGTAGTCTTGTATATAGATGTGGCTGCTACCTCCCAAGAAGACAGATGTTAGTTCAGCATCTTTAATTTTTGATTTTGCAAGCATCACTTGAAAGAAATGCACCGTAGATAAACTTGATTTATTTCCTTGTGTTTTCTTATTTGAGATTAAAACAGACTGGGAAGATGAGTATTGACCAGGAATCTTCCAATTCAGTCTCAACTGTATGCTGCTTCATAAATTCATCAAGGGAGGGAAAGAAAGGCATGGACATTCACACTTCTGATACTGACAGTCTAGAACATGAATAATAATTGTACCATGGAACTACTGAGACCTTTATAAGAAAGTGGGGAAATGATGTAAGGAGACATAAACTGTGAACATGGCAATAAGAGTCATGATGGAGATTAGTGTTTTTCAGTTACTAAAACTATTTCTAATTCTACTACCACACAGAAACACCACTGTTTAGGATGAAGAAGCCTAAAATAAGCAGCAGGAGAAAAAGAAGGAAAAAAAAAAAAGGTGAGGAGAAAAAAATGTGTTTTCAGATTTTCAAAGGCAATTTGCGCATTCAATTGGTCAAGGTAAAACAATTGTTTTGTTTGTTTGTTTGTTTGTTTGTTTTTTTCTGATGCTGTTCTCAAGGAGGTATTCTGTCTTGAAACATGCTAAATTAGGTTGCTGCAGTATGTACATTACCTTTGTAGATGATTTTTTATCTTGCATGAAGAGTAACAATAGTTTTAAGTCATTTTAGGATGGTGTTTTATTTTAGTTCTCTAAAGAAAAGAAACATTTAATATCTTTGTTGATGATCTGGATGAGGAGATTGAGTTTACCCTTAGCAAATTCACATACGACACCAAGTTCAGTGGGAGTGTCAATCTGCTAGAGGGTAGGAAGTCTCTGGAGAGTAATCTGGACAGGTTGGATTGATGGGTCAAAGCCAACAGTACTAAGTTCAATAAGGTGAAATGCCAAATCCTGCACTTGAGTCACAGCAACCACACGTAGGACAATGTGCTGGGGGCAGAGAGGCTGGAAAACTCCCAGTGGAAAAGGATCTGGGGTTGCTGTTTGACAGCCAGCTGAACATGAGTCAGCAGTGTGTCCAGGTGGCCAAGAAGGCCAGTGGCATCCTGGTTTGTATGAGTGTGGCCAGCAGGACTAGTGAAGTGATTGCCCCTCTGTACTCAATACTGCTGAGACCACACCTCAATTCCTGTGTCCAGTTCTGGATCCCTCCTGACAAGAAAGAGATTGAGGTGCTGGAGTATGTCCATAGAAGGGAAACAAAGATAGTGAAAGATTTGGAGCACAAATCCTGTAAGGAGGGACTTATGAAGCTGTAGTTGTATAGATTGGAGAAGAGGAGGCTCAGGGGAGACCTTATCACTCTCTACAACACTCTGAGAGGATGGTTGGCCTCTGCTTCCAGGCAACCGGGCAAGAGGACATGGTCTTACCCGGCACTAGGGGAGGTTCCGTTTGGACATTAGGAGGAATTTCTTCACAGAAAGGACAATTAGACATTGGAATGGATTGTCCAGGGAGGTTATGTAGTCACTCTCCATAGAGATATTTAAGAAAAGACTGGACTTGGTACTCACTGCTGTGATCTAGTTGACATGGTCGTCAGTCACAGGTTGGACTCAATCCCAGAGGTCTCATCTAACTTAATTGATACTACGATACTGTGAAAAACATTCCAATGAAAGTTACCTTATGGGAATCCATAAAAAATTATGAAAAGTAATAGTCATTCTTATTGTGGATAACTTCCATCATGCTTACTCTCCATGAAATCAATAGGATAAAGCTACTAGCATGCACAACTATTTTATAGATATAAGTTGTAGTCAGCAAGATAAAAGAAAGAGTTGTTATCCAGGGCATATTTGTGAATGTTAGAACTAAACTTTGTAGTATTCAAAATTATCTGACAAATGTATATTTTCTTATATTTTCTTCTTTCAGAAACCCTATGTGTTAGTGATTGTAATTCCATTTGAATACATGACACTAGAAATTCTAACTGGAAAACGTATATAAAACACACAGTGTGAGACACTGTATTATTATATTAGTTATTTGGTTGGAACCAACTCAAGTGTATATGTGTATGAGGAAGGCATAAATGAACTCTCATGGAAGTAATGCCGTATCCGACATTCCAGCCGCTGCAAGCCTTTATGGGGTGACTCTGGAGCAGCTGTCAGTCAAAGGCAGCCCATGAGCATGGCCTATACCACACCCTGGAGCCCCTAACCCAGCTTTATATTGGCTAACACAGTATGAACACTACTCCTCACCCTGTCCTGTAGCCACAGAATGGCCATTGGGCCACAAGTCCCTCCTGGGAGAGATGGCCACAGAGGGCCAAAGCACATAAAAACAGCAGCACATGGTCTACATTTTTTCTTGAAAACCACCACCCAGCCATGTTGAAGCTGGACTTGCTTGGGACTCTCTGGTGGTAATTATTTTCCTCTTATCCTTCTCTCTTTCTTTATTCCTTCCTCTCTTGATATTCTTTCTTAATATTTTGGGCAACTTGGGTCTGAATGGGTTGGATTTTGCTAAATTGTATGGCTCAGAATATGCTAAGTCATAGCATTATGAAACGCTGTGTTTTGGGTGTACATTACCCTTAAAGTTTTTGACTAGATCCCTTATTTCTTGAAGTTTATCACTAAAAGTACCTCCAGAGAAAATGTGTGCAGTGCCTTCGCTTTATGCTACCTCAAGGTATTAAAAAGAACCAAGGGCACTTCTAAAGATTCAGTGGGAGAATTTTTGGAGCCTTGTATATTTTTAAAGTAAAATTTCTGGTTGAGCTCTCAACTCTGGGTCTGGGGTCTTACACAGAGTCAGCAGTAATATGGATCTTCTAATAGAGCTTCATGACTTAATGGACATTTCCGGTCTTATCAAGATAGAGGATGTTAGAATGTGCATCTAAACATGTTTCAGTAGTTTGATTTTCATCCTTTTTCTCCATCACATAGATTTACACAGTGGCTAGTACAGAGTTTTCATAGCCAATAAATAATAACAGCTCAAAAGGCTTTATTTCAGAGATTTTAATGTTATCAACAAATTAAAAAAAATAAATTGAAGAGTTTTCTAAGACAGTAAATACTAGAAATTGAGGGTGTTCTCTTTTAACTCAAACATTAATGGCCTATATTTTCTGAAGCAGAAAGTTACACATTCTGTTTCCCATGATGAATTAGGGTTGTTCAAAAGATCACTGTGTAGGGTGTATATATAATGTTGCCATGGATCATTACAGCAGTCTATCACGTGAATGTGTGTTTAAATAAGTTTTGCAACACTTTATTTAACAGGTTATAGCAAATAATGTACCTTGTGGACCTTGCATGTAGTATTACACTACTAATGACTTACTTATATTAATAGAAAACTGAAACTTATGTGCATAAAATCTTAACTCAATTTTTAAGATTCTAGTTTGTAAGCACAGATATTTCTTCATGACTTTCTATTAATAAAAGAATTTGATTATAAGCCTGAAAGATTTATTTAACATCTTCCTAGTTTTAATATAGAAAAGTAATATTTATGCTCTAGAATATGGAAATACAAGGATTTTTCTACTAATCCCCATCTATTTTAACCAATAATATAAAATTCTTACGCTTGATACTAACTATTGAATATGGTTACTGGAGTAATAGTAATTTTCCTGTTTAGTTAGGAAGAAGTATTCAAATGCATTACTGCCAAATTCCTATAATGATTTCAAATAGATCTTAAGTAGACATGAACCATGTTCCACTCATGAGGCCTTAGCTTTCCACCATCTATTATTTAATCTTTAAATTCAAGAAATTATCTATGTTGTTCATAACACAACATATATCTGCAATATAATGCTGATAATTTTATTTAGAGAAAAAAGCCAAATACTTTAGTACTACAATGTGTAGGTAGAGTGTGTGCCTAGGTAGAGACCCAGAGAAGTCTTTGAGGTTTAGGGTGGTTAGATGAAGGTGCTCGTATACAGCCTTAAGGCTCTGGAATTTTATTTGCTAAGTGTATTATAATAAAATTCTGGCAAGTATCAGTTCTTTAACATATCAGCATCAGAGTTCCATGAAAGTTCATAATTTATCTCTTAATGGGGCAGTAATTTTGCCTTTAGTAATGTATTACATCATCATTATCATAAATGAATATTTCACTCCCCATGAATTACTGTATAATTTACAGGAGTCAGATACTACCAAGTACATATTTACATGCACTAACTCATACTTCAAAGTGTCCCATTAATTACATTGGGTTCTTGAACCAGTCCAGCTAAACCTCACAAATACTGTTCTATCTATATCCCAAGAAAAAAAAAAAAAAAAAAAAAAAAAAGTATTTGTCTTTATAGTTTTATTTTACATAGCAAGTTAGCAAGTAATGAAATCACTTCATATATTATAAACAAGATTATATTAGAACAAACAAATATTATAAACGTACGACATGACCCTTACCAAATAGTCCAAAGACTGCTGTCATCCAGGCTGGTCTGATTTGTGGGTAAGCAACACACAAGTCTTTCTGTTCTTTTAACACTTACATTTGTGCTATCCAGCTGTTCATACTGAGGTGACATACGAAACACACAGAGAGAGCTCTCAGTAAGTCTGGAGTGGTTTCATACCTTGATCAGTGTTTACCATGCTTAAAATGTATGTACAAATATATATCTCTTGATATTGAAAATAAAATATTGTGAGAAAGTTTAGGTCTACGTTTGATCCCACTGGAAACTAATAGATGTTGTTAATAGAAAGGAGAATAAATGTTGTTCCAGTTTTTCAATGTTCCATAGATACTAAAAACCTAAAGATAGAAAATGCAGCTTGTTTGTAGGTTGATGAGAACATGTGCCCAGTTTACATTATAGAGCATTTGTTACTCTGAAATTATAACAATAGAGCACTGACAATTGATTGAATAACACAAACAACTCTTTCCTCACAAAACAACAGTATTTAATAAGGTAGTTGGAAAATGACTCTTTTTTTTTTTTTTCCCTTTCTTTTGCTTTGCTTTTCTTACAGCTTTTAGAAACAGTGTTAACCTCAACCTCAATCTATTCTGTAATCTGTGGGAATCAATTCAGAATTTCACTGACAATGTTTTGACCACTGATGGTTTTGATGTTATTTAAAATGACTTTTGCCTTCCCTCTGTGTCTTCTTCCAAGAACCCCCCACTGTGAGCTGAGGGGCGGGGTGACATGACTACACCTTGTTACCTGAAACCCTCTCCCAGCTGAATGTAAATTCCCTCATCCCTATTGGCCCAGAGCCAGACACTCCTCTTGCCCCTCATTGGAGGTTTTGAACTCCCTCCAAGGTCTATAAAACCCCCTGTTCTTCAAATAAACCCTCTCTGTTTGTCCCTCTCCCTATGCTGGGTGGTCTCTGTGTCCTTTCTCTAGGGTTTGGAACCACGTGGTGGGGGAGGGCAAAGAGCACACTTTTCTCCTAGGTTGATGAACTAAAACCTAAGCCAGGAGGCTAAACCATACCGTTGCAGGCCTCAGCCCTACAAACACAGGATCCAATGAGGCTTTAAAGAATCCCTGCCTGGGAACAGTAATCAAGTAATAATTTTGTTCTTTATCCATCCTTTCTTACAACAGCACAGTCATATTTTTGGGAATTTTTTAATCTTTTTCCAAACCAATCTTGAGGAGAATATTTATTATGGATAAGGTTTTGAAGTGATTGATGCTGAACTTAGCAGATCTGTGATTATGTTTTGCTTTTCTTTCTGTTCTTTCTTTGTATTAAATCTCTATATTATTCCGCCACTGATACTTTTTTACCACTTCTTTGACACTCATGGGATTGTAAGAACATCAATCCCTTTAATATCACAAATAATTCACTTAGTGGTAATAGTCAGTTTTTCTGCAGTTTTTCTTTGTTTCTTCCCACACCCCCCACCAAATAATTAGACAAGACACCACACATCTTCCCTTGGAATTCTAGTTAGAGACATAATGCATTTTATTTGGGCATTTATTATCTAATGTCCTATATTTTTTACTCAGTCTATTTCACATTCTTTGAGAGCACTAAAAAGTACCCAACATCTTTATATCTTAACAGTGGGGGTGGAAAGGTTAGCAATACTACTATGTAATAGTCACTTATAGCAATTTCAGTGTTTGCATAATTTCTCATCTTCTTTTACAACTTTTCTAATTTCTAAGCTGTTCCTTTATTTTACTGACAAAGGCTTGAACACCAATATATGTAGTAGCATTGAAAAATGACATCCATGTTCTTAATTTCAAATTAAGGAATTAGTGCATGTAACTTCTCTGTGTTTGGTAGTTCTATGCAGCACATTAAAAGTCAAAACTTTTCAGAACCCTACAGATGCACAGCAAACAAAGAAAATAAACCCAGCCTTCTTAAGATGGCTGCATAGTATTTGACTATTTAACCTTTGTATTAAGGTGATCTAAAAGCTCTGTGAATTATTCCTAAAATATAGCTTAAATTTTTCAAATAGTAGTTCTTAAATTCATTCAAACTATTTTAACTAATATCTGGATCTCATTATTTAAGCTAATTCACAAGTATATTTGCATTTTTAAAAGAGTTTTAATTTAGTTCTTAGTTTTTAGTATTTTCATGGCTGTGCTTTTCTCTCTGCTTCTACACAAATTTCTGTACTTTACTATTGCTTTTCTATTTGACTGAAAGGGCATATTTGCTATACCATAAATAAAAGTTTTGTTGTTAATCAGAAACTATTACATACACAGAATGTTATTCAACACTGAAGAGGTTTTCAAGTGACTTGAACACATCAAGCCTAAGGGAAATTTAAACACACTATTTTTGAAGACTTTACGGTCTGTTATTTCAATTGGCTTTTCTACTCTGGGAAAGACTAAGGAACGATTTCCAAACATTTTTAAAATGTGCCTCCATTTTTTCTGCTTATCTCTTTTCATGGCACTTTATGAGATCATGAACCCTGAGTTAAGTATTTTCTTTCTTTCTTTCTTCCGCTACCCTCTCCACCAAGTGTTTCTTAGGCTAACTTGCTAGTGAATTTGCAAACTGTAATGTACTTCAAAGTAAAGGATAATAGTTTACATTAGAGAGCACTGTACAGAGGGAAGGTAGTGTTTCTATTAAATATGTTTTCAAAACAAAACACTGTACAACTTTTCTCTTAAATGTTATTTGAATTTATAATACAATAATGATAGGCAATGTGTAATCTATTCCTTACATCCTTTAAAGTATGCAAAATAAATTAGAAAGAAACACAAACAAAAAAAAAAAACAAAAATCCCACAAAACAAATAAACAAACCAAAAAAACCCCAACCAAACAAAAACACCCAACAAGGTAATCTAGGGTTCTTTCCATGACGATTAACTCTTTAAACACATGAATTTCCAAGTTGGGATTTAAGATAAGCCCATGCATAAGCCTTTTAACAGCAAGAGCATTAAGTGACTGTGAAATAACTAAGCATCGCTATGTCCATATTATTGCTAGAGAGACATACAGAAATTGAATAAATGATCTGTCTGAGGAGGTTTCTGAAGTACAATCTTTCTAATTTAAGTCTTTTGTTTCAGCCTACATCACTATTCTACCTGAGCAGGAAAGAAAACATTATTTTGAGCAAAATACAGTTAAGTTGTGATATTCACTGCTGTAGAAGACTGACATAAGTAGCTTACTAGAATCCACAATGAGACCGGACACTAACAATACAGAGGCTATCAGCATTCATTCTCTTGTTCCATCCTCTTTTAGCAGAATACCAGGAAGTAGTGCCTTAGGAGCCTAAGCCTCCTCCTGCACTTCCAAGAGCAACTCAAGTTGCTTACTCTCTAACATTGTTTCATCCTCAAAGTAATTAAACTTGTTAAGTGTGTTATTCAGCTTGACATTAAGAAATTGCATTCAGCTGCCCACAGTGCCTTTTGAGCAACTCAGGAGTGTACTAAATATTCTAGTTGGTCTGACAGGTATGACAAAAAATGTATAGGACAGCTGTGTCTTTCAGGAATATTCGTTTGGGTCTTGAACGTTTTAGATATATTAAATGCCAAGAGACATGTGTGCACTGGGTGCCTAAACAGAGATGTTTGCTATGTGTAAGTGTTCTCATGTGAAAGAGGTATCTAAAAGTCTGTGTAAACCTAGGGTTTCAAGGGCAGTTGTTCCATGGTGCTATAAGATGCTCATGAGACCCCTGTCATTTCCTCCTGCCCTGAGTGGCTGACCCGAGAGCCTGGTTGCTTCAAATTACATGACATGTCATGGTATTGGAACCCAGAAGTTCTGCAAGTTTTCTCAGATGGTCTGACAAAGTCTCCTTGATAAACTTCAGTAATCTATACATGTAAAAGCGTTTGTCTTCTGCAAAGCACTCCTTTTACATGGAGTAAAAGTTCCTTCTTCTTGTTCCCTCTTCCACCTATTCTAGCACTCCTATTTTTACAGTTGTGTCCAGCTTTGAAGAGACCTTAAAGCACTTAGATTCAGACTACTTCACAATGGGAGAGACCTGGAACTCACATACCAAATGGATAAATGTTCAAAACAGTTTGTAGCACACAAACACTGTACAGGACGCTTCTTCTGCTCTCCTCTCTTTCAATATGCAGTCTTAAAAAAATATGGGAAAACTCATTTTGAGTGGAAGCATTTCTCTCCATGGCCAGTGAGGAGACATAAATATTACTATGGGCAGTTTTCCGTCCACAGGAGTACTTCTTTCCATTTCCTTTATTGCAAATTTAAGAGTTTGTAACCCTTAAATCAAGTACCATTTCTCTATTGTTAGACAGAATATATGTGTATGTGTGTATTCTTTTAAAGCTGGCTTGGTAAGCCTCATACAAGTTTGTTTACGTTTCATCAGATACAATTGGTGTTGAAATAAATATAGTGGATTCATTAGTTGGGTCATTCTAATGTGCAGGTCAGTCTTAAAAATTGAAAAAAACCCCAAATAAACAAACAAAAAAAACAAACCAAAACAAAAACACACACATACAAAACAAAAACCAAACAAAACAAACAAAAAAACCCCAAAACCAACCAACCAACCAAAAAAACCCCCAAAAAACCCAAAAAAGCACCAACCCTCCTTGCCTTATTTAACAGCTACATTACTGTATTATAGAGATGACACTAGTTACCCTGGACCACACTATTTCAATGACATGACCTTTAGATTCTTCATCCTCTTTGAAAGAATCTTCCAAAGAGTAATGAAACATATTACTGTCTCCTGCCTTGTCTCTCAGGAAAAAATGAGTTTCTTTAATTTATTGCAATCATTTTCCCTGTGAAATTCTCATGACAAATTTCTGGTCCTTTGTACAAATACATTTGTTCTTGATTAATTACAATTTGGGGAATAACATCATGTAGTCTTTTCTCCTAGCTCTAAATTCTGATTCTGCTACTTAAATCCACATTGCATCTAGATGGACATTAGGAAACCTAATTGTATTTTGTGTATGTGAGAGTGTATAGAGATTTCTTGGGTTTTTTTTGTTTTTGTTTTTTTTTTTTTGTTTGTTTGTTTGTTTGTTTTTTATTATTATTTTTTCTATGTAATAAAATAACGTGATTTTTTTACATTATTTTAACGTTGGTCTAAAAATTATTTTGCCCCTTTTGACTATGCATGAACATGACTAAGGACATATACTGCTGTGACTTAATTTTGATATTATTTCTTTTATATATATACNCTGTTCTTAATTTTCATGTCATTGTTTTTCTATCTATATTATATCATAATAGATTTTATTATAATCATAGTTAAAGCAAACAAATAGGAATGGTGAAAAGACATTATGTATCTGCAAACACACATAGGACCATTCCATTTTCATGTCTAGTCCTATGAAGGAAGTGCACCTTTATTCTGTATTATATGAAAAGACATTGAACTTTAATTGCAAAAAGTATCCATCATCTGGTCACAAAGTATTGATAAAGCTTCTTCAAATTATTAATTTGAAATTTAGAGTTGAAAATTAAGTAAAACCAAAACAAACAAAAAAGCAATCACCCCCCAAAAAAAAATCCAAAACAAAACCCCCCAGCAAATTAAATAAAACCAACAAAGACCCAAACCAAACAAAAGACAATCAATCAATCAATCAACCAGCCAAACAGATAAGACCAACAACCAAACCACAAACTACAGTCGTTTTCTAGGAAAATGAGATTTGATTCATTATTTCATAATAGCGGAACAGGAAATGTTGATATATTGCCAAGCCAAAAGACTAGTAATCTACTTCCCCAGTCTTCTATGCCCTTGTTTTATCTGTACCAGAATATAAATTGGTTCTAGAAAAAATAGAATTTGGAAAGGCAAATCTTTGGAAAAGAGGAAAGCAAAATGAAAATTATGTTCTCAACAACAACTAAAGTTAAATTCCATCTGCTTGGTCTTGTGTAATTGAAAGTTGTAGAAGATATTGTTTGAATACAAAGAAAGGTGGTTCTCTGAAACTGCCTGGAATAGTCCTTTTGATCTGCTGATACAAACTGTGACACTGTGCCTTGTACAAGAGTGATTGTAGAATACTTTAATTTAGATTTTGAAGGAAAAACTAGTCTCTTTTGAGTTAAGTTTTATGCAATTACTGATTGAATAACATGAACAGTTATTTTTGGATTTATTTTCTCCAGTTCTTTTCACACACACACACACAAAATAAAAACAAAAAGCCCAAACAAAAAAACCCACCCAAACAAGACCCACAAAACTCAGACTTTGTGACTGTTTCTCCTTCCTAATTTTTGGTAACACATATTACAAATGCTTATTTAAGGGAACAGTTGTCAACAAAATGTCTAAAATTTCAGTCTTGCTTCACAAATATATTTTTTTCCTGTCCATCATCCCATCTGAGAATGGATAAACCTTTCATGAAATACCTCTGCCTAGTGCCTTAAAATCCTGCAAAATAAACATGTACATATATACAGACAGACAAAAAACCATGCAAAAGAAATAATAAATGTGCTACAGAAAAAAAAAAAAAAAAAA
>VXAU01004365.1:158478-204410 GCA_013399695.1 Formicarius rufipectus | reverse complement strand
AAAAAAAAAAAAAAAGAGAAACTTCTGTTATTATCATACTATGGCAGTCATTCAGTAACAGAGCTGAATAATGCCAGCAGTCTACATGTAACATATCAGATTTTAGACTTGATTTTAAGGCTAGCAAGAGACATTGATGTATAGTGAGGAATAAAGTCTTCAGTGAGAGGGAATAATATAAAGCTCAAAGAAGGTTTAGAAAGATCAAAGAAGCCATTACTGAGCCAGCATTCAAACAGCAGGAAGAGAAATACGGTGTTCGTAATTCTCCCAGATGTGGAAAAAGCCAGTGAAGGGATTTATAAGGCAAAGCAAAAATCTTAAAATCAATATGATGCTTTACTGGTATTCACAGTAGTGCCTGTAAAGTATGGGCTGGAGAGGTTAATTAATCTATTTAAAGTCTGTATTTTGAATTAATTTGAGATTTTCTACAGTAAGCTGGAAGACCAGTTTACAAATCTCTCTTTGGGAGATAACAGAAGCAGGTATCAATATCTTTGAATGGGTGCATAAATGAATCAATGGCTATCTGTAAATCTGCTTTTAAAAGCAGTCAGAAAACTTTGGTGATTTTATTTAATTGCTTTTGAATGACAGGATAGATCAGATATGTATTATCAACCTAATATAACAGGTTTAGAATTACACTGATTTGAAACAAAATAAAAAACTGAAATAAAAGATTGGGAAAATACTTTCATGTTAATGTTAAACATTTCAGCCATCTCTTAAACACAATAAGGTATTTCAAAATTTATAAATCTACCATAAATAATGTATATATGTATAATGCATTTACATGTTATATACGTATATTTGTATTTTTATAGTAAATAATATATTTTTAGCAATGGGCAGAAACTGATGCACCGAAAGTTCCACCTGAATGTGAGAAAGAATTTCCTTACTGTGCAGGTGTCTGCACACTTGAAACAGAGTTCCCAGAGAGGTCATGGAGTCTCCCTGACTGGAGATATTCAAGAACCACCTGGATGTGATCCTGTGCAATGCGCTTTACGGTGATCCTGCTTGAGCAGGGAGTTTGAACCAGATAACCCACTCTGGTCCCTTCCAACCTTGCCCCTTCTGTGATTCTGTGAGCTAAAATTCCTCATAAAATAAAAATACACCAACAAAGATTGTAGTCAAATAGCCACCAAGAAACCTTCACATTAATCACACTCACTTAAGGGAGCAATAATCATAGTTTGCTGATAATAAGGCTCTTTAATTACTGTTTGCATTCTGTCTGAAAAGATTGAGGATGTGCTCTGCCAGTTGTGCATCTGATTAAAAATATTCTAAGCCTGGTTTTACCACAAATGAGAGATGGATTTTCTACCATGAGTTAATATCTTCCTGAGCAGGGTAGCCTTTTCTTTTTATGAGAAAAGGATTCCTATTCATATAAATCAGCATTTCAGAGAGGGACAAATGGCAGCCCAAGTCTGCTATTGTGTGCTAAGAAGCACAATGAGATGCAGAATCTGTCTTTTTATTTGCTTGTGTGTACACACCCTTAGAAAAGCAGAAGATTAACTAGATAGTGTGAGAGACTGAAATCTTAATGCTTAATGCCTGAAACAATTGGTCATTAGCAAAAGCAGTGGGTGCTTTGCTGATGATGTGCAAGGTAAGAGGGCATGAACACCAGAGGATGACCATGACATATCAACTTCTCCTTTCCATTGCAACCAAATGTTTCTAAAATAAACCATATATATAAACATCAATCATTCAGTCATTTTTCCCTCTAATCCACCCCATGGGATCTGTTATATAAGAAGCTCAGTTACACTCTCCTTCAGGGACAGATCATAGCAGATAGTCAGCTTATCTTCCTGACAGCATCAAGAGGTAGGGCTGTCCAACACTGCTGCTCAACACCCATAGCAGAAAATCATGAAATAAGTTAGGCTCCTCACAGCCTCTGGACTGGGGCGGTGCTGGAAAACCCCTGGGCTGAAGATGTTGTAGATCACACGTGGGTCCTCTGAGGTTGGGTGGTGAAGAGGGGTTTTATTCAAAGTAACAAGAGAGTTATATAGACCTCAGGGGGTGGGGGTGGCTAGGGACCCCAGTTAGCCAAGGGGGGAGGGGAAGGGTCACATTCAGGCAGCCTTCCAGGGAGTGGAAGATAAGACAGGGGATACATTCATGGGTTTAGGATAGGGGCGGGGCTAGCTTGGGGTCCAGCTCAGGTAACTTGTAACAGTTGGGCACATATTGAGGAGGAATCCGCACAAATAAGGCAATTTCTAAAGGTCTCTAATTTAACAAGGATCAGGCATCTGCTGTTCTGGTCTTCATTTGCTTCTTCCAAACCTCATAGCTTGGGTGTTCTCCCACAGTTTCCATTGGCTGTTTCAACAAAGTCTTTCTGAAAATTTTCCAAGACTCATATTCACCAAACAATTGCTTAGGGAGCAATTAATACAAGGGAAAGTGAGATATTGTTCCATTTCATAGGCTAAATCCTGGGCAGGCCATTTCAAAAATTTCTTCAACCTCAGATTTCTTTAATTTTCCTGAGAAGCACCTTTCAGGAATTTAAAAGACTCTGCAAAAACCTTAACTTTCCTTTGTGTTTGTGTGTGTGGATGCTAAAAATATCAATTCTAGCTTCCTTCCCTTCCTGTTTATTCTCTACTCTATGAAATATTTAATGCCATCTCCTTCCAGATTTTGTTAAAATTCTACTTGCTCTTTCTTTTTAAAAATAAGTGTTATCCCTGACTGCTGTTGAAGAAAATAAAAATTTATTCTTTTTGTTTTTCTGACAAATTACAGATTTGAATGAATTTATTTACTGAGAGAACAAGAAAAATTACGTTGAAAATTTGTTTTTTGCAGACAGAGAAGAACAATCTTGGGTTTTTGTAGAATCTTTTGTCTGCACTAGAAGTGGTTGATACATTCTTTCTAACAGACAGATTTTCCTTTCCTGTATAAAATCACAGTAAAATGTTTTGTGAAGGATTTCTCTGTGGAAGTCAAAATAGATGTATTCTTCCATCCTGAAGCAGTGGAATGCCAAAAGAAATGACTGCAAGATGTCATGGGAGTCCTTGGGTTGTTGTAGCCTGCACAGGTGTTGCTCTATATTGTTTTTAGAGGGCTTGACTAGTGAATAAATAAATAGATTTGCTTTCTATTTCACAATAGAGTTCCACTCTTTATCTCAAATTAAAAATGAGTTAATGTTTTCACAAATTACAGAACGGGGAAAAGTCAAGACAGTGACTTTTGCACACATTTTTTAAATGATGACTTTCTACTGTTTCTAAAGCAGGAAAGAAATGATTGCTAGAAGTCAATAAAGCAGAATGAAAAATAAAATAAAATCCTTCCATATTTCTTAAAGGTTTCCAATTTCATTTACCTGTGAAACTCTGTTAGTTCTAATGATCTCCATGTGAGCACCAATGAGCATCAGTACCATGTGAGCATTTCTATCAGCCAGAGCAACAAAATCAAGACAGTGACGATGGAGTCTCTGATCAACTGCATTGCCAGTGTATGGCAATTGAACACAGCCAGAACATAACAAATAGATCATTCAGATGGATTCCTCTGAGCGTGCAGATGGCAAGCACAGAGGTCAGAGAGCAGTGAGACCTGATTTCTTGTCTGGATCAAAGAAGAGAGGAACCAAATACTTGCAGCATGCAACTGACCAAGCTCCTGGTCAAATATTTCTTTGGAAGCTGTCAGAGATCAGTAAACCATCCAGATTTTCTGGAATTTAAAAAAAAGAAAAATAAATTGGTTTAGGCTTAGCAGAAAATTATCTAGAGAAATAAGGACTCCAGATAGTTCAGTTTGGAAAAATATATGATATTGTTTCCTCTAAGGAACATAATAAAAAAAATACCATATTGTATTTCAAGGGGTCCAGAAAATAGTTATTAATAGAAAAAAATCTTCAGTCCTTTAGCTGTTATTATTAGAAAAAATTTAGAATAGAAAGTGTTATACTCTATCTTCAGTTTTCTTGGTTTTCATCTTCACAGAAAGAGTATTGCTTTTGTATTTCATTTATTCTGTGCTTTGTTTACTTGGATTTTTGAGGAGATAACTGGAGTAATTGTGCCAGGCACAGATATAACTTTTCTTCCTCATTGATAACATAAAGCAGCAACTGAAATGGCACCACATTTAGTTTATGTTGACACAACAATTCCACATAGAGTTCTGTTTTCTGCTTTGTTACCAGTTTGAGTACAGTTGTCATACTGTAGGAATAGTAAAGCGTACAAGGAAATTCTCCAGGGTAATTTGAAGGCTTTTGGAATCTCTCTATATACCTAGGGAGGGATAACCTGTGACTCAATATTTACAGCTATATTTGCTGTTCTGATAGTCAATTTCTTTAATCAAATTAAAATTTCTTGAGTTAGAATAATATTTACTGTAAAATATTTTTAGGACTATATTCAAAGATTACCAAAGGAGACATATGTGGAAGCAAATCCAAACCAATACAGGCTTGGTTTGTGGTGAATTCTATTAATATAATACCCTCATGGGCATACTATGTGCTTTAGAGAAGTAGCATTATACACTAGTAAGGACAGTAATGTTGTAGTCCCAGGCTTCCATACAGCAAAGAAATAGCTGAATTTGAATCTTCCTTGTGCTGCCAGATATTGCCTAAGGCTCAAACAAAACCTTGACGTCCAGGCTACCATTCTGTTTTCTGTAATAACTACCTATTTGTTTTCCTGTAACTTTAGGTTTCCTCCTGTAAATATAAAAAACATTGGCATATTTCTGTGTTCTTCCCCTTGCTTCTAAACCTTCCAAACCTGTCAAGGGACTAGTTTTTATTAACATGAAAACATATTCAATTACCTTCTCACACAGCACAGAACCTTAGAAAAGTTGTTGTAGCTACCTTACCAAGTTATCAGCATCACCTTCTGTTGCTTGTAACAGATTTCAAAACCATTCCTAAGACTGTAGATAAACTTAACATTTTCTATTTTCTTTCTTCCAAAATTCTGTTTAACTGAATTGATGTCCCTACTTTTGCAGGCACAAAACAAACTCTACACCAGAAATGGATGTAGTCCGGATATAATAATAAGACTAACTGATTTCTGAATCTTGGACATTAAAGCTGTTCATTGAGTTACATGTGCAATGGGAGTATTTTCTACACTTCATCATAACATTTAAGCAAAAGAAGTAACTTTTTTCTTTTCTTTTTTTTTTCTTTTCTTTTTTTTTTTTTTTAAACTGGGAAATATCTACATTCTTTTCTGATAAACAAAATCTTGCATTATTGCAGAATAGCCTGGATAGACCTAGACCAGCATTTTCATCATCATTCTCTTTCTCTTCCTCATTACTATTGTCATATCCTCATCCTAAACTAGCTACCCAACCACAAACTAGGTTTCTTTCTTCAGTGCCACATTCAAATGATAAAAATTCCAAAGAACAAGCTTTGTTATTTTCCTTTCCAGCTTTTTTTTCATCAGAAAACAGCCTGCTAGTTAACAGCGTTATATAGAGATGACCCACCCTCAGTATAGTTCTCAGAATGAAGTTTGAGCAAAGGTATCATCACCTTAATATTTTCATGACAAATATCAAGACAGGGTTTATTTCCTTTTTTGTTTGTTTATTTGTTTGTTATTTTGAGGGCTTTGTTGTGATGTTTGTGTTTGGAGGTTTTGTTGTTGTTGTTGTTTTCTTTGTTGGTATTTTTTTCTTTTGAGGCCTGGGGCAAATGCTGACTCCAAGGATAAGTGGACAAAAAAAGAGATGGTTATTGCAATGATGAAGTGAACCTGATGCATAACTGCTGCCTCATAAATATATTGTAGCTGGTGCAAGGACTCTGAGGGAGGTAGCTGGACTGTCCAGCTGTGCTAGATAAGTTCTCCAAAGGCTGTTGCTTTCTCTATGAGCATTGCTCTGGTCAGGCAGTTCAGACAACATCAAACAGTTAAACCAAAGTTCAGTGACACAGAGAAGCTAGAATGAATTGTGATTTCAAAGGTGGCAGTTCTTGAGCAACCTGAAAGTTAGATCACCGGACTAAGCCAGCTGTCTGAACTCCTTCAAAAGTTAGCAGAAAATGAGTGGACTGAAAAGTCACATACAATAATCCACCTGTGGGACAACCTGAGTTTTTGTATACCAGACTGAAATTAGACAGGCTGAATCTGTAACATGGTTGCTTCAATTTCTGAGGAACTAATAAATGCCATAAAAATATTTTTTCAAAAGGTTTATGCAAATGGATTCAATTAAGTATTTTATATGAGCAAACTAACACAGAACATTCTCTTTTGAGAAAAAATATTTCCCAATTTTACATTATTTTTCACTGATTTAATTGTAATTCCTAAAGCTTTTAATTTACATCTTTAGGTTTGAAGAGGTAAAAATAAAGACAAGAATTTTCTATACGTCAGAAGCATTAGCTATGAACTGAAAGTATCACATGAAAGAAATAAAGCAGATGATAACATTACCAGTTTGTTTAAGAAATGTAAATTGTGTGATTTTTTAATCTCAGTTATAAGATACAAAGAACTGAAATTTATCCTAAATCAAGAATCTCATATTTCATGGTCTTTTAGAACTCATTTTTAAAACATGAGGGGTTTAAACAAAGAAGTAGTTCTCTAACAACTACTGAGCTAGCCAAAACAAATAGTGGCAATATTTAACTTAGAAATAAAGAAATTTCATTCTGATACTGAGGATAAAGATTAATTGAAAATGACTTTGAGAGAGAGGTGCAAAGCAATTGGGGATTTCTCACCTATCCAGAGCAGTTTGGCAGATGTTATTCTGCTTTAGGGCTTGGGAATGAAAAATTGCCCAGTGGAGATCACATCTAGGATTGTTTGTTTGTTTGTGGTTTTGTTTGGGGTTTTTGTTTGTTTGTTTGTTTGTTTTTTATTATTATTATTTTGAACAAGGGGAAAGTAAAAAATTTTCTGTCATCTCTTTTACACTTCCATCTGCTCCCTGAAAATTCATATTCCTGAAATGTGTAATTCCAGTGTCTAGAGTCTGTGGTGAATATTGAAACTTGAAAGTTTGGACAAACAATGGAAGAGTCAAGAGTTAAAAAAAAAAGGATAAGAAAATAATAATAGACTGTCAAACAGAGGCTGAATGGACAAGTTCTTTCAGAAATTATTTTCACTGAGCAAACATCTAGGCACTGTTTGGTGTACTGGATTGACTGGAATTAGAAGTCAAACGGGGTCTGACTGAGCTACAGGTTGATAGCTAATAGCAAACATCCATATTCACTGTGACTGTAGGAACAGATGAAACAACAGAATCCAAACAAAGCTACTTAAAAGTATCTTGTGTATGTCTCTGACCTCTGTGTAGTAGTAAGTGGAGAATCCACAGTGACATATTTAGATATCAAA
Organism: Formicarius rufipectus; assembly: GCA_013399695.1. Classification (NCBI taxonomy): domain Eukaryota; kingdom Metazoa; phylum Chordata; class Aves; order Passeriformes; family Formicariidae; genus Formicarius; species Formicarius rufipectus. Next base: position 197,001 of record VXAU01004365.1, on the reverse strand, counting down.
TAATCACATTCAGTTACTGTTTACAATACAAGAGTCAGTTGTGAACATGCTCTGCTGCCTGCAATGAGTCTGACAGCTTTAAACACTTCTTATCTAGCCCTCTGTTGCTGACTTGCAATGCCAGGATTTAAAGATGGAAGAGATACCACTTGGACCGTTTAATTTTTCTGCACTCATTACAATTTTCCTTCTCTGCCTATAAAAGAACTGAATCTTAAAAATGGAATCTTTGGAGCACTGAAGCTTATCTAGGAGACTAAAGGAGACTAAATCAGCATTCATCAGTAATTGTAAGCCCTCAGTTCCTCATCTTGCACTTTAAATTAACCAGTAGAGCTCATTCTTGTTCATCTGAGGAATTAATAAATATACAGTTTTATTTTTCAACAATGTAGCTCCATCTGTTACCTTTTTAGGTATTTATATAATTATTTTATATAAATTATAATTTCTTTTTATGTATGAACTGTCAATAAATACTGTAAAAGTTTCTATATAAATGGAATTTTATATAACTTTAAATATAACTCCAAAGTTGTATCTTAATAGGTATGTAGGACCTTTGTTTTTCTTAGATAGCTAGACCAAAATTAATGTTTTTCCACTTTTTATACTTTAAGCAAAACGTCTGATAACTTGAATGCAAAAAAACCCAAAACTTAATCTGTCTAGTCAATTTTTATTATAATTGTCATATTTATGTATTTCAGTGATACTAAGATTTAAATGGATAACTGAATTACAAGGATTTAAAAGTTTCTACTACACTTGAAATAATCCTCTAGTAACCTCACACAGATAGTTAAAACTATAAATCACTTTTTGATACAAACTTTCTTGAGAAACAATGCTTTTACAAAGTCCATAAAGTCACTTTGCTCCTCTTCCCCCAAGGGAATGATGAATGAAAAGTCCCTTTGAATTCTGCTCTTTTGTATTCGTTATCACCAATCAACAAATGAAGGCAGTCTAAATTAGCTATTCATGAGCAGCTATTACAGAAGAAGTATTCCTGAACAAACACATGGGAAAACATTTCTTATTCTAGAATAGCTGTACTTCATTTTGACTTGAAATAATCTGTCTTTGATCTAAATGGGAACAAATCACTCCTGCTGAAATGAAGCCTATGTCTTGGACTGTTGGAAAATTATTACTGAGCTTTATAACTTAATAGGAAACATCTTTAAACATAAACATGCCAATTTTGCAATAGCTGTAGGTAGTGTATTAGCCCAATAGCAAATAGATCCAAAGTAGTGGAAAGGTTCAAAGGTGTAGAACAGTTACAGCATGAACAGTTTCTAATCAATGTAAATGAGTTTAAACTATGGTGCAGAAATGGTAGTCAAAATGTAAAAGAAAGGAGAAAGAACAAATGTCAGTCTCTAAAAACAGGACATTCCATTTGGCAACTTTACCATACCATAAATCTAGTGAGACCAACGGACCTCTATATAAGGGATACCAAAGCAATGGTTTATGTCATACAACATTAATTGAAAATGCATTGAACATACCACAAGACTCCTTTCCTAGTCTGTTTTTTTAAATAGAAATTTCAAACAATCAATTTGAATAAAAACTGTTATTTTCTATCTTCACATTCATTGCTAGTGAATAACAAAAAGAGCACTACTTCTTAAGTCGTCCATATACCCGAAGATCCATGATTTCTTTTTCTCCAAAGTATATAAAACAGTATCAGACTTACACTATTGGTACTTGTAAGAGAAATCATTATAAATATGTGAACAAGAGAAATATAAGGACTTTGTGTTATATATATAAGGACTCTAGAGTGTTAAATAGATGCCTTACTAATTTATAAATTTCCTTTCACATTAGCTGTTTTTGTGACTAATATACGTCCAGTTAGCAACAGATAGTCTGTGAAGTTGAGATCATTTTCTTGAAAATAAAATACTAGTAAAGAAAGGCCTTACTTTTTTAAAACAAAATTGCTCTTATTTACATAAGCATTCATCTAGAAAGTCAGTTATTACTTCTACCTATGGAGCTACATTACGTCTTGGTATTACAAATACTCATTTTCTTCATTCAGAAGCCCTCTGATTGCAACTACCTGTCTGTGTAATCTCAAGAGCAGGTATCACTTCATCTGGCCCTGCAATTTCATTCACCTCTCAAAATATAAGTTGGAACCTTCTAAAGTACTTGACCTTTATTATTTTTGTTTTAAAGCCTCAAAACTCTACCTGAGTAAAATAATGTCTTATGAAAAAGCTGTTACCATTTTTTTTTTAGCTCTCCCTGTTATACCTTCAGTTTCAAACATATATATATATTGTAAGAGATAGTAGTCCTGAGGCAGAACAACATTGAAATGATCTGTTTCTCAAACTACTGTAAAACAAGGAAAATTAGAGACTGTATACATAAAATAAATTTGATTAAGAGATTTGATATGGTCCATTTTGTTTAGAGAAAACAGTTAGTAGGTTAAGCTCAAAACCAGTGAAAATAAAGGTAAAAAGAGTTTATACACAATTTAAAACAGTAGAGATTTCTTAAAAAAAAAAAAACACCAAATCTCAAAAACTTTCAGGAAGCTAATTGTTACATTTGAAGTTTATGAAGTCTTTAAAGAACATTAGAAATCTGAAGGTTTGGAGAATTCATCAATAAATACACTTTTAGTTCTTTCTGAAGTTTAATCACTGACTATATGGTTGGGTTTTTTTCAGTGAACTGTTTACTAGATAGAATTTTCAAAGAAATAATAAGTCCTTAATGGTTGTGATGGGAAAATGGGGTAATTAAACTCATTATATTGAACAGTAGGTGTAGTTTCCAATGATAACCATCTACTTTTGTTGCTCAGATCCCTCAGTCACTAGTATCTTTCAGAGTCCATAGAAGGAACACAACGACAGTTTGTGTGAGATACTGGTTTTCCTATAAGTGCCACTGTTATTAAATTAGAGCTTATTACCTCAGGCAGCAATGTATTTGATTAGGTTCTTGAAAACTTTATAACAGTAAACATAAAAGTTTGATTTGTTCCTCTAACTACTTCTTTTGTGTGACTTTATTTTTAATAACATTGCAGTCTTTTTGCCCAAATTCTTTATGTAAGCACACTGGTTTCACTAATGGAGTTGTGTTTTTTTTGTTTGTTTGTTTGGTTGGTTTTTTTTGGTGTTTGTTCATTTTTGTTATTGTTCTGATTATTTATTTTTTTCCCCTTGCTTTCAACAAATCCTGATTATGGATGAGCTTCTGTGCACAATCATGCTGGAATAATTTTCTTTTGTAAGGATAGCAGCCCAGTCAGTAGAGGAAAATTAATCAATACAGATTATAGGACAAAATTCCTTCATGTTTTAGTTTAGTAGAGAATAGAGTTATTACTAGAGGGGAGAAATTTGATGGAATAGTTCATCTCCCATAATAGAAAAAAAAAATAGTTCAATCACCTCAAAATTACATAAATTTGTAAAAAGTAGCTAGGATGAATCTGTACAAATAACTATTTGAAATGGTTTATGGGCAAAATTAAATAACCTGTGTGGATGCAACAGACTTTAGACTAAAAACTCAGAATTACAAAAAGCCTGTATAGTTCAGAGCATGTCAGCCATGACATGACTTCAAGGTTACAAGGAGACAGAAGAAAGCCTGCTTTCTCTTCTTTAGGAAGACTGATCGTGTTGCAAAAGATAGTACAACCCAGAGTGTTGACTTCCATTCAGACCTACATTCAGGGATGTGAAGGACCTGTTTCTAGGTGCTCTTCCACCACAGTAGGAAAGGAGTAATAACTACAGTCATCTCTCCAGCTTATCGGTCTCTGACATATAGTAAACTGCATGGAAGTTCTGAGGCCTGGTTGACTTACAAGTCAAAAAAAAAAAAAAGAAAAAAATTAAAAAACATTCAGTAATTTCATTCTATTTAAATTAGCTCTCTTATGCAATTTTTATTAATTTTATTTTTGCAATGCTTTACTTGATTTTTATAAAGAAAACATAAGCCACAAAAGGAAATAAAGAGTCTGGACTTACATCTGTGTCCTATTTCCTTCAGAATTCCCAGCCATCATGTCATTGTTGGCATTTAATTTCTAGGAATAATTTAAAAAAAAAATTTGAAAGATGTCTTATTTTAAACCATGTACAGAAATATTAATTAATAGAAGTGTTATGGACCAACTGATACAGAATTAGAACCTTAGTAACCTTTTTGAAAAGGTATGCTTTTCTTCTGTTGAATCTTTTTTTCATTTCTACTAAAATGGCACATAAACGCTCTCAAATTATCATATACAACTTCATATATAAACCATTATTGAAAATTCTTTTTTGCTCACAAAGTACCAATACAGTTACATAAGATCTTAAAGCATCAGACATACATCCTCAATTCTTTTTTAGCAACATGTGTATACATTTTGATATTTACAAAGGTAAAGATGACAATGAGTTTGGGGTTGACTTGTTGTGTTTTGATAAGAAAATCATATAAAAGTGATTTCAACTTGATAGAAATCAGCAACATAAAAACTTCTAGTAGTTTGTTTACTCATCCATTATCCTAAAGCTAATTACATAAAGGGTATTGTGTGTCTCTCAGCCAATAAAAACAACATCTCTTAATTTGCTTGGACTGGCAATGGCATACAACAGAGTCCTTGCATAGATACACACCTCAAACCTTTATGAGTTAAACCAGTCACAGTGAAAGAAAGATGGTGCATAGATAGTCATCTCCATGAAATTTTATTCTGGGTTCTTCTGTCAGCAACTCACTTAAAATACAACTTACCAAGTTACAACACATCTTCATGCACAAGACACAATCCACATTTTTGCTCTTGGTCTCTGTGCATAGGTAGCAGGTTACTCATGAGATGTTGAAAATGTTATGCAGCAACAGGAAACCTAAAGAAAAAAAAAATTAAAACTGAAGCTAATAGGAAATGCAATTACTGGTGTTGCACAGTATGGTGACCAACAAGAAAAGGATTTTGTGTCACCATAATTAGACAATAGGGTAACTATAAATCTACTCTTAGAAGTATAGTTCTGACTAAAAAAGAAAGGTAAGCACTACATTGTTCAACCTTTTCATATTTATCTGTAACTTATTAAAGAATTGAGAAGACGTAGGTCTTTTAAAGCAGTATATATGGGACTTAAAGAGATTTAAAGAGTTCTTTAGAAATCATTTTCCTCACCATCTGCAAATATTAAAAAGGCATTTGACTGAATGAGTAGTATTTAAGTGTCTGAGGAACAGTGAGAGTCCAGATTTGTATCTCGCTGGATTGCTTAATTACTGTACTGGATCAACCACCTTGTCTGTGTATATGTCGGTGGAGGGGCCAATGGCTGGGTCTGCAGCCTCATTGCAGTGTTGGGAGGCACATGGTCTGCAGCCAACACGGTGGCCCAGAGCACGCAGGATCATATTAGGAGGGATGTGGCTGGGCTGTCAATTTAAATAAGGCCTGCCTGGTAGCCTGCCCACACCTCTGATTGACCACAGCATCCCTCACTTTGGCTAGGAAGACATTGGGTGGTCATTTGACTCCTGGGAGGAGTGGCCATGGTAGACAAACCATATAAATAGAGGCACAGAGGGGCTCCATCTCACCTGGTATTATTTCCTGGAAGCTGCTATGTATATGGTATGACCTGTTGGTGGTAAGTATTTTTCTCTCCTCTCTTTCATTCTTTACTCCTTTCTTCTCTTTCCTTCTTTTTTTTCTTCCTTTATTCTTTTCTTCCCCTTGTGGGTAACTTAAAAATGATGGATTGTATTTTACTGAAGTTGTGGGTGCTGTGTGCTGGGTGCTTTTGTTGAATGATTATCCTTGGTTGGTTGTTACTTCTGTAAAACCTTCTGCCAAAATGCTTCTTTTCTCATTTATTTTCTCTCTTGAGAAAAAGTGTGTAGCTTTTCCTCTTTCCACAATTCAAGATAGCAAAAACCATAGGCTCTGCGGGAGTTTGGTTGAGTGAAAATGCTCGGTAAAGCTTCAGGTTTTGGGACCAGTGATTTACAGCAATATTAGACAAATGAATATGTGTAAAACAATGTATATATATGCACACAGGCATACATTTATAACTATTCTACTGACAAATCTTTCAAAATTTTCTAATGTTTAGGTTAGGTTCCTCTCTGCCAGCTTCCCCTTCTCACGATCAGTCATGATGGGCTCTTTGTTAGTTTGAGATTTGGGAATATGTTCATTTTTATGGAAAAAAAAAAACACCATAGAATCATAGAATATCCTGAGTTGGAAGGGACCCACAAGGATCATTGAATTCTAGCTCCTTGTCCTGAACAGGATATTCTCAAGAATTGTACCATATGCCTGATAGTGTTGTGATGAAGGGCTTTAGAGCTAACCATGTATTCCAGGAATGAGACAATAGTCTGTTCTAGACAGATGGATCCTTGTTGAATAAATCAGAATTCAGTGCCTACATTTGTAAAGATGGTATTGATTTTTGCAATTGATTAATTAATTGAATTTACTGCTTTACTATTATCAGCAGTCATGAGCTCTTCTGAACTAAGTAAATTTCTGTAATTAATTGTATGAGATATGCAGGGAATCTCCTTAATAAACACTCAAAATTATTATGAAAGACAATATTTACCCCCTTGTACTACTGCTGTGAAACAGCATAATAAATTGGAACAGGTTGCCATTCACTAGGTGAGGTAGACTGAAAATCCATTAGATTAATTACTTCTCATAAGTATAATTATATTTACAGTATGCTGCATTTCTAGATGTCTAATGGGCTTCAAAGAAGTGCAAGGTATAATTAAAAACTTTATCTGTGAAGGCAAATCACTAAGCTTAAAAGAAAAAATTTCCAGACAAGACAGGCAACAGCAGGCTTCATTTTCCCTAATTTGCAACTGTGTAATCTAACTGAAGAGCTCACGTTCAGCAAACCATAGCTAACACTGAAATTACACCACGTTTTAACAGTGAAAAATAAGTTTGAGAAAATCTCTAATCCTTTAAAATGGATGCTTTCTTAGTGGATCTCAGCTGAAGGTGCTATTGTTGTTTATATTGAATAAATATCTGATTCAGCAGTTTCAGTGAACTGAAAATGCAATGTCATATGTTATTGAGTTTGCATATATGTAGCAGTCATGAAGAGTAGAAAAACTTGCACTGAAGGACAAAATATAAATTGGATTAAACCTGAAAATTGATTTAAAAGAACATAAGGATATAAAACTAAGATAAAAGGGAGTTTTAGAGGTCAACTATAGGAGACTTACTCTGCCTTAAGATGGAAATCTGAAAGTTCTTAGTATGAATTACATATGCTAAAATCTCTCTGTAATTAGAAGAATGAAATACATAGTCACAATATATCACACTCTAAGAGAAAAACATCAGATATGTATCTTCATCTCATTAAACCTGTTACTTCTTAAGGTGATTGTATGATATAATTTGGATATCTAAAGTTAAACAAGATGAATCTCAACTCTAAAAGTCATATCCTATCACACTGTTGACAAAGTACTCCAAAATATTTTTTGTCAGGTAATTGTCTAATCTGATAAATCTACTTCACAGGATGAAGTTAGAGTTCAGCTTACTAGATCTGGATCAAGAGAGAGAAACTTTGTGTACAGTTACACAGGATATTATCAGCTCTACCACCACTTGAATTTCATCATACTTGAGGCGATAGTTTCCCTGAAATCACAGTGAAGTCACTGCTTTTTTCCTGATAAATGTAACAGGAAACAGGAAAGCCTGATTTCAATGATGGCAGATTGTTCTAAAAGCCAATGCAGACTACTGTGTATGGATCTACATCTAAGTCATGGGATCCTGGAGTATTTCAGGATCTTCAGAAAACAAGTGATCGAACACTTTCCTAGTTCCTAGGTCTCATTATACCAAAGCAATCTTTAATCAGTGTATTCTGTTTCAATGAGAGTCATCACAAATACAGTTATATTTCTGAATGCAATCCACGTAATATTTTTAGTTGACCTCAACTAAACCTTTGGTCTTATTTGGAGACTTTTGATTTTGCATAGTTACTGTTGTTTTAAAATTATGTTGGAGATGAAGTATTTATTGAGGAAAAAATAATCCAGAATAAAGGAAACATTTTTTTTAATACAAATAATTAACAGATGACTGTGAAAAACATCAGATTAAGGAATCGCTTTCCACCTCCTTAAAAAAAACCCAAAACCAAACAAACAAAAAACCCATAACAAACAAAAAACAAACAAACAAAAAACAAACATCAAAACCAAACAACAACCAAAAACCAGAAACACAAATCAATTCAGGTGGCTTTTATTTCTAAGCATAGCAATATTTCTTCTCAGCATTCTTCTTAGATTTAAGGGAAGTATTATAATATTCAATGTGTTCACTTGCATTATAATCAGTCCTTTCTACTGTTTAGACTGGCTGGATATGTTTTATTCTGAAAATAAATTTATCCATTCAACTAGAGAGAAAGCAGGCCATTGATGTTGCTTCGTCTCATAAAACTGTCCGTTAGTTAGTCCAAATTGACAAGCAATTGACCTCCTTATGTCCCTCTCAGGAAAAATGTGAAAGCTGACTTAACCAGGTTAAGATATGCAATCATATTGATGTGAGCGTATGATTTAACATCTGATTGCACATGAATGTCAGATGCATTTAGGATGAACATCAAAAAAATAGAAGATACAATAAAAGAGCATCCTTCCCATAGAAAGTACTTGTTGCTCTTATTAAGGTTCTATTTTGCAACTATATTTTATTATTTTTGCAGTGGTTTTCTTACTTTTAATGAAGAAAACATAAGTCACAAAAGGAAAGAAAGAGTCTGGACTTACATCTGAGTCCTATTTGCTTCAGAATTCCCAGCTATCATGTCACTGCTGACATTTAATTTCTAGGAATAATTGAGAAAAAATTTGAAGATGCTCTGTTTTAAACCATCTCCAGAAAAATTAATTAATGGAAGTGTTATGGATCAATTGATATAGCATTAGAACCTTAGTGAGCTTTTTTGAAAAAGAAACAATAGTGTCTTAGAATTTTCAGTTTCCTTATTTCCATAAATCTGTTTAAAGCATACTCTTCTCTGGTTTATTATTTCAGATTGTGGGTTTGGTTGCTATTGAGAACACCTTCCTTTAAAGGAAGATTTAATGAGAAACCAATGCTGCCATGTTTATTTCAAATTACATATTGGTATTCTAATCTAATTTATAATGCTTGACTTTGAAACAGTCATTTGAAGAAGGTTATGATTAACTTCCATGTAAGAAATAGACTATAGAATAAAAGCCAATAATTGAGAGTCTTAATCTGAAAAATCGATACAGTATGTGGAAAATATGAATTCTAGACCTAAGAGAGTTGTTCATACAAATATTCTTGACTGACAGATTGCTACAAACAGGTCTTTTCCAGATTTGAATAAAACTGTAGAATCATAAAATCTTAAAATGGCTTGGTTTGGGAGGGACTTTAAAGATCACCTAGTTTCTGATCTCCTGCCATGGGCAGGGACATCTTTCATTAGACTGGGTTGCTCAAAACCCCATCCAACCTGGCCTTGAGCACTGCCAGGGATGGGGGCCTATCACTTATCTGGGCAATGTGTTCCAGTGCCTCACCACCATCACAGCAAGTACTTTCTTCCTAACATTAAACCTAAACATAATCTCAGTTTGAAACTGTTCCCCCTTGCCCTGTTACTACATGCCCTAGTAAAAAGTTTCCATTTTTCTTGTATGCTCCTGTCAGGTACTGGAAGGCTGCAATTAGGTCTTTCTGAAGTCTTCCTTTTTCCAGGCTAAACAACTCCAACTCTCTCAGCATTTCCTCATAGGAGAGGTGCTTCATCCCTCTAATCATCTTGGTGGCCCTCTGTGAGAGTCTGGATTTGTATCTCAGTGGGTTGTTTGACTGTTGGGTCAAACCTTGTCTCTGTGTATATATGGGAGGGGAGGGGGCCAAGCCTGTCCACATGGTAAGGCCTGCAGCCAACATGGCAAAGTGCAAGAAGCACATGTGGCTGGTTTGCCAATTAAAAAGGCCTGCCTGGTAGCCCACCCACACCATGCCCCTGGAGCCTCTGATTTGCTATGGCAACCCTCACTTCAGCCAGGAAGGCATTGAGAGGTCAGTGAATCAGATACCCCACCTGGGAGGCATGGCCATAGTAGCCAACCCTATAAATTGAAGCATGCAGGACCTCAGTCTGGTCCTGCCTTCTCTGCTGGAACTTGCCATAATGTGATTGTTTGCAGTAACTAATTTTCTCTTCTCTCTTTCTTTTTTCACTCCTCTCTTCTTCATTTCATATCTTTTCTTTCTTCATTCTTTGTGTCTTCTTGTGGGTAACTGAAAACCAATGGATTGCATTTCACTACATTTTATGGGACTGATGTTTGTTGGGTGCTTTTGTGGAATTTTCTCCTTAGTTACTTCTTACTCCTGTGAAATTGTTTTGCCAAAATGCTTATTTTCTCACTGAAGTAAAAGAAGTGCTCTTCTGGAAAAGTCTGTGACTATTTCTCTGTATGTGAATTTGAAAACTAAAGTCCTTGCAAGAGTTCATGTGGGTGAAACTCTTGAGCCTTAAATATAAATAAACCACCTAGGAAAGCATGGAACTTAGGTCCTGCACTTTACACTCTCCTCCAGTATTGATCCAACAGGTTAATGTTGTTACTATGCTGGATAGGAGCTGGATACAGTACTCCAGGTCAGGCCTCACCAGAGCAGAGGGGCAGAATCACCTCCTTCGACCTGCTGGCCACATAGATTTTGATGCAGCCCAGGATACAACTGGCTTTCTGGGGTGCAAGTGCACATTGCTAGTTCATGTTCAGCCTCTCATCCACCAGCACCCCCAAGTCCTTCCTGGCATGCTCCAAGTCCTGCTCTCTATCTGTTCATCCTCCATACTATATTGATACTGGGGCTTGGCCCAACACAGGTGCAAACCTCGCACTTGGTCTTGTTGAAGTTCATGAGATTCCCATGGGCTCACTTCTTGTGACTCTGTCCAGGTTCAGGACAAGTTTCCCCATATATAGAATAAAAAAACCCCCAAACTATTTCAGTTGAAAGGGACCAAAAATGATCATCTAGTTCAACTGTCTGACCAATTCAGGGCTGATATTATTAAGGGCATTAATACCTCTTAAACACTGACAGGATTGAGGCATCGACTACTTCTGTAGAAAGATTGTTTCCATGTTTGACTGCTCTGCTGGTAATGAAATGCTCCCTAATGCCCAGTCTAAACCTTCTTGGTGAACTTTGGACCATTTCCACACAACCTATCACTGAATAAAATGAACAAGAGCTTAACATCTCCCTCTTCTCTTTCCCTGCTCAGAAAGTTGTAGGGAGCAATGAGGTTGCCCCTCAACCTCCTGTCCTCCAAACCAGGCAAGCCCAAAGTCCTTAGCTGCTCCACACTGGACGCTCCTTTCAACCTTTTCACCAGCTTTGATTTTTCTCTTCTGGACACATTTAAGGACCTTCATATCCTTCTTAAGTTGTGGGTCCTGGAACTGCCTACAGTTCTCCAGGTGAGGCTGCACCAATGCTGAATGCAGTTGGATAATCATTTCTCTTTACTGGATGGTCATGCTGTGCTTGAAGCAGCCCAAGATGTGATGTACCCTCCTGGCTGCCAGTGCACACTGCTTGTTCATACAGACTGCTGCTAGTCAGTACTTCCAGATCCTTTTCTGCAGGGTTGATCTCCAGCTCTCTCAATTTATATGTCTGCCTGGCATCACTCAAACCTAGATGTATATTCTGACATTTGAACCTATTAAATTTCATCCTATTAATGATAGCCAAGTGCTCCAATATATCTAGATCCCTCTACAAGACTTGTTGCCCCTCAAAAGAGCCAACAGTGCATCCCAGTTTGGTGTCATAAGTAAAACTGACAGTGGTGCATTCAGCCCCCGAGTCCACACTGTTGGTAAATTTATTGAACAGGACTAGTCCTAGAATCAAACTTTGAAGAACACCACTGCTGAATGGTCTTCACACAAATGTAGCACCATTCACTACAATCCTTTGAGCTCTACCCTTCACCCAGCCCACCATAAGTTTGCTCATCCCACAGCTGGACAACATGTGCACAAGGGTGCTGTGATGGACAGTATCAAAAACCCTACTAAAATCCAGTAAACCTACATCCACTGCCTTCACTTTATCTACCAGATGGGTGATTTATAATAGAAGAATATTAAATTGGTTAAACAGGACTTTCCAATGTGAATCCATGCTGACTGTGCCTGATTTCATGATTCTTTAAATGCCTTTCAGTAGCACCAGTATAATCTCCATCATTTTTCCAGAAACTGAGATTAGACTAACAGATCTGTAGTCCACTATGTCTTTCCTCACACCTTTTTAGTAGATTAGAATAATATTCACTAGAGTCCAGTAATCAGAGTCCTCCACAGTCTCCCAAGACCAAGGAGTGTTCTGCCATGACATCTGTTATCTCTTTTGGTACTCTGGTACGAATCCCATCAGTCTCCATGGACATGTGAACATTCAGCTGATACAGCTGTTTCCTGACAATTTAATTGTTCACAAATGGAATGTCAATGTTCCCACACTCATATTCCTCTCTCTCAGGGGACCAGGCATCCCAGTGTCTATAAATATTTTTAAAAAATGAAGTAAAAGAAAGAAAAAGCATGGAATGCCTCCACTTTTTCTTCATTATTATTAATCAGATGAACATCTTTAACAAGTATCAGTCCAATGTTTTCCTTAGACCTGCTATTGCTCGTAACATACTTTAAAAAATCCTTCATATTATCTGAAACAACACTGGCCTGTTTCAACCTTAATGGAGTTTTAGTCTTTCATATCTTTGCCTTGCATACATAAACCATGGTTCTGTGATTCCTTGACCTTGCTTTCAGAAATCATAAAATATTCTTTTCCTCTGGAACTGTTCAGTCAAGCTGGTCTTGTGCTCTGCTTGCTTGACTAATGACTCTGGAATTGTTGACTTGCACAATGGAATTTCCTGATACACAAAAGAAGAATTTGGTGAATAAGAGACAACTTTTGGTTATCCCTTCCACACACTGGACAGGCTTCAGATTGTTTAGGCTTTCTTGGTTCATATGGCCACAAAATTATTGCCCCAATAGAAAGGTCACTGCTAAAGATTAATATATTTTATGGTCATATAGTAAGTCCTGTGACAGTATTCTCAGGACACCTAATGTGCTTTATAAACGTGGTTACAACTCTTTGCATGAGTAAAGTCAATAGAACTATTTTCTTGTAAAGGTGGAAGAAAGACAGCAGAATAAATTATGAATATTACAGTTAAGCCTATCAAAGAAGAAAAAAACCCTAAACTTTAAACTAATTTGGATTTTTTTTCCTTTTATTTGAAATACTTCCATCTTAAACAACATATCCAGAATCACAGTATTGATGAGAAGGGTATAGATTACAAAATATGTAAGGTCTGTTTTTTTTGAGCCACACACATTCACAAGAGACTTGACTGTAGTCCTCATAAAATTACATCAGACTTTCCTTCAGACTTCTTAAAAAGACTGTCTTGGTCTTATTTGTTTTATACTATTTTATCATCTTGCAGAATAAAATAAAATATTGTGATTTTCTAATTACAAAACTGACTAACTCTCACAAAATAGATGACCTGCACTTTAACTCTTGTGCTATTTCTATAGGTGTAGAGCACAAACCAATTCACTATCTAACCTTAACATCAAATTGTGTATTTAGAGAACAGGGACCTCTCCTTACTCCCCTAACTATAAAGTTTTACAAAATGTAAGAAAACTGTGTTTGTTTATATAGATATAGATTTCCTCCATGGCTTCCAGTTTTTTGTTTATAATTTTTAATAAAGAAAATAATTCAAATGTGTCCTCCTCATATATAAAAGTATTATTATTGTAATCACATATTTGAATGCTTTGTTCTCAAAAAGGTAATAATAAAATAATATGGACACTTGTTGTGTTTTGGATTTATTGTGCTTTCTGATAATTTTGTCACTGGTTACTTTTGCTCTCTCTTTTTTTACAAGGTATTAGTAATTGAAAAAAACCAAACCCCTCCTAATGTCAACACATACATTACAGAAAACTCCTTTATTGGCTGTCCATAAATATGTAGGTTTATATTCTTTTACAAAACTTACCAGTCCTTGATTCCTTCTTTACTGAGTATTCACTTCATAACTTTCATTTTATACTGTTCTAGATTTTATATTTGAGTCTGTTGAATGATGGTGGATTAACAAATACCTTGGAGACAAAAGCCTACTTTTTTCCAGAAGAACTGTATATTCTCAGGGTAAAGTTTTTATGGGATTACTTGTAATCATTCTTGTCCCTTTATTTCCTTGTTTTATTCACTGAAAATCACTTTAAGGAGTCTTTAGAGAGTGCCTCTTCACAAAAATCTCAGGAATATTTCTTAACAGTTGACGCCACCTGTTCTAAATGAAGAGCACTGAAATCTACACATAGAAACCTAGACATTTCTGAGAAGTGCTTAACAGGAAAAAAGTGAGGGAGAAAAAACACATTTTGAGAGCAACTTAATTAGTTAATTCTTCTTAATTTAAAAGAAATCTGTCATTCTAATGAGAAAAACATGATATTTTATAATGTATTTAAAAAAATACACAAGAAACCAACAATGGAGGGATAGAAGGGAAAGAGCTGGATTACTAAAAGAATATCATATAAGAAACATGACATTTAAAGGAAGCCAGAAAATTATATAACTTTATGCAAATAGCAAATTTTGGTCTCCTTTCTAGCTTTCCTGAATAATGTAAAAGTAGTTGAAATGAGCAGTATTGAACATCATAACAGTACAGAAGGTTGAACATTAGGATACTTTTAAAAATACATACATGGAGTATATTGGAATAGACTTCTGAGAAAAGGATAAGAAAAGTTGAAAAAGATTAGTGACAAGTGGTGCAAATAAGTTGCAAAACCTACCTTAGCTGTAAAATACACCTCATCACATACAAATTTTCCTATTTTCAATGTCATTTATAGAAAAATAACATACTACCAACTTTTTTTAAAGCCTGATAAAACACAAACATAAAAACTTGATTATCTTTTTTGTTACATTTACAGTGAAATACTGGGGAAGAGGCAAAGAGAAAAAAAAGCCTTGAAGTTTCATTATTTTGATTTTACTAATAAAGGGCTTAGTTTTCTAGTTATTTTCTGTATTTCTTGTTAAGCAAAAAAAATGTTTAGAGTGAAGAGTTTGTTGAAATGTCAAACTCTTTAGATTTATTAAGTAATCTGAAAAACGTGCTGCAGTCATGACATTTGCATTTGATTAGCAAAGACAACATATAATTCAGTATGACATTCAGTTAAGAGGGATTAAATATTATTACATGGAGAAGATGGTCAGTTTGCCAGAATTTCTGTTTACCCCTGTGCCATTGAAAAAAGTGACTGAAACAAAATATGTAGAATAAGGTAAGAGAGTCTTTCTCCAGTTTCACATTAGCAGCTGTTTCCGTTCCTTTTCCTCTATTCTGTTTAAGAAATGACTAGAAATGTTTACAGTTTCAGTTTTAGACACCCATCAATAAGTCTCTTCTAAGTGTAAGTCATTTCTCTGTATAGACTTACTCAAAGCTTAACCTATAGATAGGCAAAAGCAAACAACTGGGACATTACTTTTAGACCAGTTAGGAAACAAATAAAGAAAAACTAGTGAAAACAAAACCACTGTTGAAAAAGAAGATTTCAAGTTTAACAACAGCTGTACTGAAGAAGATAAATTAGTAGTAGAGACCATAATTTTATACAAAAAAAATGTTGATTTGAGGGTGGGCACAGCCCAGCTTGATTATATCACATAATTTGAGGTGTTTAGAAAGACCTGTTATTTGAGTGGCCTAAACAATTTTAATGTCAAAATTCTGCTCCCTACTTTTTTTTTTTTTCCTTAGAAAATAACACACAAAAGTATGTAGCAGTGACAACACATTATTAGAGGGGAATACTTCTGACTGAAGACTTAAATGTTTTATTTTCAATGGATACAATTATCTTTTACATCCAGGTACCACTTCATGAATATCCTGCCAGAGTTCAAGGAACGTTTGGACAACACACACATGGTGATTCTTGGGTCTATCCCATGAAGGGCCAAGAGCTGGACTCTGATGATCCTTCTGCATCCTTTCCAACTCAGGATACTCCAAATAAGATTTATTAAAAGAAAAATAGAAAGATAGAGAGGCAGTAGACACTGTCATCCCATGTTGAAATATCAACAGTGAAGACATAAAACCTGAACTCAGAAAATAACACACATTAGCGTATTCAGAGCAATCAGATGTTAGAAAAGAGATGTCAATGAGTATATTAAGGTCAATTGTCCAGTCAGAAATGCATTTTTAAGCCAAAATGTTGATGTAGAGAAATACTGTGGATGTCAGGACACACACATACATTTCTACTGACAGTTAAAACACGACATTTTCTAGTAATTCCCTGTCTTAATGTATTTTTTCCAATATGAAGTTTCTACAGTATTATGGTATTGAAATACCATAATGTATTAAAAAAGGAGAAAATGTTCTTTTCATGCACTTTCAGGTATCTCTTAAAAAAACACAGAAAACATATCATGCAAACCCCCTAAGAATCCTTCACAGTCTCTAACCTACTCCATGGAAAGAAACTAATGGGATTAGATCACTATCAGAGTTTCTTTCACTGAGTTAAAAAAACAGCTCTTCAATACAGCAGAACACAGAAACACTTTTGTTAGTGTCAAAGCCGAATGTCCTCATTATGTTCATTGTGTTTAGTCATGTCATTATCAAAGTCTTTCCTTCACTTGGACCAAAAAATCCTAGTATTAACAGCTACTTAAGACTACATAAAGAATTAGTCTGAACTAATTTTCTCTCTGAAATTTTAAATCACTGGCTTTACTATTAAATGACAGCCTCTAATTTTGATCTGCATTTTACTGCAGTGTTTCTTCCATACTTGAGAAAGTTCTTTCATGTCTTCATTTTACAGTTCAGCCACTTCATAGATATGTGGTTATCTGGTTTAGATGACCACTGCTGTACAGGGACAATATGTAATTAATCAAAATATATTAAATATAGTAGAAATATGTCAAATATAAGAAAGGATTTATTAATTTATTTCTAAAAGGATAACTTTTCTTCAATATGACTAAAACAGACCATTTAAATATATCGGTTATATTAGCTTTAGGCACATATTTTCTCTGTGGTTTGATTTCAGCTTATAGTTTTCTCACACATACACATTTACTGCAAATGCAATACTGCAGGAATTTTTATTGAAAAACAGTCATCAATATTGAAAAAAGCTACCATTGGAAACTTTGACTTTATACACCATTCATTTACATATATATCTAGATAGGAGAATTCACAAGCATACTCCCATATTCATTTATTATGAAAGCAATAATATAATAAAATAAGAATTTGAAAAAAAGAGACAGATTCTTAAATAGCTCGTTTGTAAATTATTTTAAAATAAGCTTCAGTTTCCATGTAAACTTCTTTCTAGTGTTTCTTCAAGATTCTTTTTTTTTTTAACAAAAACTTCTAAAAAGAAATTTGCTGAGCTTCTCCCAATAGTTTTGATATATTCTGCCAACATGAAAATTAAATATTTTAATATTTATGGTACATCTTTTTATTTATCTACATTAATTTTGTATTTGTTATAAATTGCATTTCCTGAAGTATCATGACTCTCCCTTTTTACTTGTTTCCTGAAAGGTGACATTTAAAAATAAATTTAATTAGGTATTAATATAGCTAGAAAACAGAAGAATATATGTGGTTCAACCCCTACTGGTTTACAGTTTACTGTTTTAGGTACCAGCAAATTTTAGATATCATGTTAGTAAGGAAAATAAGAATAAATTGACAGAAGTCAGGGAAAAGAAGAAAAAAGTGATACAGGTAGCTGGAGAGAATGACTTCAGAGTAATGATGAATAGTGCTAAAAATAAAAGAGTTTTAGCTAAATAATAACTAAGGTGGGATGGGAGCGACAGCAAGACATAGAGGGAGAGAGGAGAAATTATTTTATATGAGAAACAGACTATCTTGGAAGTAAAGCAGTAAGATTAACAAATGGAAAGTTTACACTGCATATGTGTAGATATCCTGACAGGGAGATGTAATAGGATTTGGAATAGTTTCCTAAGGGTCGTGGTAGAAGATTCATCACTTAGCATTTTCAACACTAGACAGGACAAAGCACAGGCAAAAATATAGTTGGAGAAAATCCTGCCTTGACAGAGAGATGAAATGAATAATCTAATAGGCCTCTTTCCATCTCTAACTTGTTGCTATGAAACTGCCAGAAAAGACTAAATTTAATCTTCTTGGTGTCTTTTATTCTTTTATACTTAAATTATCTTAATCTTTTCTGTGCATTTTCTACCTCTTCTGTCTCCTTTAAAGAGATTTAGAACAGGTATTTAAAATGTTTTTATTCTATTTCCTTTTTTTCATCTGTTGCAAGTTAATGTTAGTTCTCATATGATTGCAACATTATTTACCACATTGAATAGTGGTTAGCTAGTATTAGAGATGAGCAGAAATTTTTCATTTTAATGTTTTCTCTTGGAATTGTCATGATTTTCACTAAGTTTTGTAAAATTTCAGACTGCAGTTTCAATGCAGAAAAAAATAATCTCTAATTGCTTGCTTTGAACATTTTATTTAGAAACTATAGCAAAAAAAATGACTTAGGCAAGCATATTAGAAAAAGTAGGAGTGATAATGTTGAAGAAAATGTATCAGTGAAACCTTTCAGGCAGTACATTGTATTGCTCTCTTACTAGTTTTGATTTTGTTTGCATTTATATGTGGTTTGTTTTTGTTTTTTTTTTTTCAACAAAGAGAAATGGCAATGGATGTTTTATTCTAAATAGGTCAGATGGACACATGTCACAGTGAAGTTACCTTGCAAACCTACCGTCCCATCTATGAAATTGTCCTCAGAGAGCCAAGTGCCACAGGAGGTTTGAGACTGACATGCCACAAGAGACAGAAGAGAGAGATCACAAATTTCAGAGAAGATGAAGTGAGAATCAAAGCTTTGCCGCTCATGTCAAAATGGAAAATGAGAAGGAGAGAAGGAAAAAAAAAGCAACAACAAACAAACAAACAAAAAACCCCTCTACATTCGTTAATTTCATTCCATGACTTTTCTGAAGATCTCTAATTGCTCTTGGAGTACAGAAAGCCAGGTGGGCTTGGCAGGTTTTGCTGATGACTTAATGAGTATCTGAGACTCATTGCAAATGCCATGATCCATGGGGGAATTAATTATTGCTAAATCGATGATACTCTGCTCTATTGTATGACTGCTGCTACTCTTCTATTTACACATATTTGGAAATACTGATTTAAGTTCAAAATGAAATTTTCCATTTCTCTTTCTTTAAACAGCAATAATAAAAGTAGTTGAAAGCTGTTTTTCTTTTAACTCAAAAGATTTTTGGTTTATTTGCCATTTTATTTAATTCCCTAGTTTAATAGCTGGGAGAGAGCTTATGCCTTCACTTTTTCTCCTTATTTTGTAAAGGTAAATGGCTCAAAATATTGTGTTCAACATGTTGTGGAAAAAATTAAGTTCTGGCAAAGTATATATATTTGTATTTACAAAGAAAATCACCTGAAAGCTGGGGGTTTGATGAGATATTTTGTAACTGATTTTATTAACGTAATTGAACAACAGAATTATGGATCTCTTTAAGACCTTACATGGATCTCTTTAAGAACTTATCAATATGGCATATCCAAAAATACTCTCCAGGCATGACGAAGGATGAATGGACTAAATAAATAGTGTTAATAGTTTTAAGAATTTGCAGCCATTTTAAAAGACTACATCTATGTTAGAAAGTAAAATACAGTAGAACCTCTTCTTTGCCCCTGAAGACAAGTGGTAGAACATTTCTTTCTAATTGACACCTACTGTTAAACTCACCTGTCCCTGGAAATAGAATTACTGTTATAGTGAAAGTTGGGAACAATATGGTTCATCCATGTCCCTCCCTCAACCTGCTCCTGGGAAGTGTCTAGAGAGCATTAGCTGCCATGAAGTAAAACTTATAAAGTTGCTAGAGAGTGTGCTTGACTGCTTCCCACTATGCAGATATTCAAGGTGTCCTACGGTTTTGGGTAACCAGATTGAAGCACCTCTTCTGTTACTAGGATTTTGAAAGTGATAAGCAGTGGGGGACTCCGCTCCTTATTATCCTCACTTTGTTTCAGACTGGGATCTTTAAATCACTCTGTTCTCTGGAAGCTGTTTTCTTTTTCTTCTTTTTTGTTTTTTTTTTAGGTTTTGAAACTTATAAAAATTTTCTTCTGAAGACAGTAATTTGATATACTGTGTGTTTTCTTTCAAATCCAAAACCAGAATACAGCAGAGATAAAAAGGAGATTCAATAAATAAATAAATAAATAAAGCATGAACATCAGAGAAAAACCACAAAACAGTACCTGCTGTAATAATTCTTGACACTCAATTGCTTTGTAGTTCTAGAAGACCCACTACTGCACTGCTATCTGCACATATGCATAAGTAGCTACCCTGATTGATATTAGCACATGAATTTGAAAAGAAGCAATGATGATTTGTAATTTACTATAAAGGCTTGGCATGGAAGCTTGCTAAAAATGTATGAAAATTGCTGGTTGTTTAAATGAGGATGACACTTTAAAATATTAGCCTAATCATTATTAATTCTCTTTATATTTATTGTATTATCATTAATCCAAAAGAATTCTTTTGTAATTAGTGAAGATGACATACAGATTCCTACATTAATTCAACATTAATTACTTGAAGTATTTGTAACAGATAAACTTGAGAATATGGTATTGGTTCAATTTTCAGTGCACCTTATCATTTGTTTCTTTCGAAAGCAATAAGAAAATTAGTAGGGAGCTACATGCAAATGGTACAATGGCTGGAGGCTACAGAAAATCTGACCCATGCCCTCTCTGTTGGTAAGATGTTCAGAATGGTGTTGTGGGAACCACCTCCAAGTTTGCTATTTGTAACTGTATGTCTCTTGTCCAAACATTCCATTCCAGCTTTAATAGCTGCACTAGTGAGGGGAGGCTGTAAAAGTTCTAGCAGCTTTTAGTTTTTGAATAATGATAGATAAGAAGATTACTTCAGGAATACAGGTGTGAGTCCCCACTTGTGGTTATCTTGCTGTCTGAAGCTCTTTTTCAGAAAGATGGGTAGAGACTTTTTCTCTCCTGGGATGCTGCCTTTGGTCCTGGAGTGATTTTCATTCAGAGAGGCTCTATGAATCGGGCAAATTCTTAATAGTTTCACACAGAAAAGTTTGGACATTGAAAGAGATGCAATTTGCCATCAGGTGCTCATTTCATTGACAAGGGGATTCACACCTGTAATTTGCATATTATCTTACCTGGAAAGCAGTTAAGGTAGCTGAGAATTTTCTTTCATCTTGGAAATATACCTTGAAATTCATAAGATTGGGAAATGGCACTATCAATAAAAATAGGCCCCATTTAACATTAGAAAATATCAGTTTATTACAAAACTTTTTTGAGAGATATAGCTAAGAGGAACAAGAAAATTTCAAGTCCCATTGAATTGAACACCTAATATTTAATTCAAAGAGTTCTTTCCTGAATTAATTCTTAAAACTTTTATTGAATTAGCAGTATGAAAAGCCCAGACAACATCATACTACAAGAAACAGAATATTCATGACATTATTAAAAGCTAGGAGTGATGAATGCTGTGTTGAACCATTATCTTCCTAATAGCAAACAGGAAATTAAAAATTTCAGTTAAGAAAAAAGAAACTAACCTAAGATAGATGGTGCGAAACAGTGACTACAGTGGTCAAAGTTGGGGGAAAAAAAAAAAAAAGCTGTACAGAGCAAGGTGGAATTATGAAGCAAATACCATGAACACTATACAGGATTTGTGCAGATGTGAGAAATATTAGGTGTTAAAAAGCATTTTGTTTGGGCATAAAATGGTACTGCTTTTTGCATTAAGTAAAATATCTTGTAATACTGCATCTGTGAGATATGAAAGGTATGTAGTAAAACTCTTGTCTTTATCTCATTCTCTGTGTTTTATATAACATACCAAAGGCATGGAAAATTTCAGTTTCTGTTACCTGACTAAACAATGTTGATATTCCAGTTTTTGATCTGTAGTCTGTTTCTATCAAGTAAATGACAGTAAAATATAGAGTTTCATAAAACAATAAATGTATTGCAAATATATATAGTACAATGCATATTGTTCACAATTTTCTCTTTGGTCATAAAAGCTGAAGATTATAGTGTAATATTCTGAGGTTCATTTCCTTTGCAGATAATAAATGCTTAACGTGACAATGTCCATAACTGTGATTTGTCTCCTAACTGAAAACATCAGAAGAGGGTTAATAAATTGCAAAGTATCTACTGCAAAATAAAACTTTCTTATAAAGAAGCAAAATAGGATAGGTGAATTTACCTTGAAATTAAGATAACAACACACAGATGTCTAAATGTATGTGTGAACAGGTGAATTAAAGGACTAATGTCCTATTTCTGCAGTCTTAAGATACAGTTGTGTCAATGTTCTCTTTGAGATCAGGTGGAGAACTCAAGATGCTTCTATGGACCTGGCATTTATTAAACATGACTACTACAAGTAGGTACCTGACAATGTCTAAATATACCAGTAAAAATCTATGTTCACTCAATTAATCCTGACCATAGTCACTATTATCAGTGTACCCTGGAAAGAAACTCCAAACACTGCAAAGTAGACACCAAGGACCCAACTCTATATGATCTGAAACACTCTAAGATTTCTCAAACTTTTTGATGGAGTTGACAGAGACAACAAACCACATGTGTGGTATTCAGGCCCTTCGGGAGTGGCAAATGAAAGAAAGTCTGAGCACACTAAAACTTCCCAAATGGCACTAGACTTGCATATGTGTGCTGACAAAAGAAATTACTTTGTTCTGTCTAGTTGTCTTAAACATTCGACT
The DNA here is from genome assembly GCA_013399695.1 of Formicarius rufipectus. Lineage (NCBI taxonomy): Eukaryota > Metazoa > Chordata > Aves > Passeriformes > Formicariidae > Formicarius > Formicarius rufipectus. The sequence continues at coordinate 173,891 of VXAU01004365.1, read as the reverse complement.
CTTTCTGGAAGACACTCAAAGAAGTTGGCTAAATATAGAGATTTAAACCCATCTCATATACAGTAATTTCTGCCACTTAACCTCCAGCTTGGAACCCTCTATACTTGGAATATATACATGGTTTCTTTCCTTTAACAAGAATAATAAAATATCTATCAAATTATCAGCTGTTTAGCCTCAGTCATAAACTTTCAATAAATTTTTCAATTATTTAGATTTTTATTTACAAGAAACTAGAGAGATTATGGAAGCAATTAGAAGTTCAATATTTATTTTGATCCTTTGTTTTCCTGGTCACATTTCCTTTTATTTCACTCTCTCTAGTACAGAGCTTAATTGTCTTTTCAGATGTACTTATAGAATGTGTAAAGTGTTAATTTGGAAATAAAGAGAAAAATAGTCAGTGGAAGTTACCCTGTCTGATCTAACACTTTAAAAACAGATCTTAATTTTTTTAAGAACAGCACAGGCAAACTCTCTCAGGGATAAAGAAGGTCAAGGAATACAGAAAACTTGGACTTAGACATCAATTTTTTTTGTAGCCCAAGAGATAAAAAAAACAACACAATAGTGTTTGTTCTTGCAAGCTCTTCAGACTTTTTTGAGCCCAGATCTACCATCCTTAGGAAAACCAATTGTACATTCTCATACACCATGTGGGGTTCTGTTCAGTTTTATATATTTTTTATTATTATTTATAAAGCAAAGAATAGAATCTAAAAATATATCTGGAACTACAACCACAAAACATCTTGTCTAAAAATATGGAGGAAATTCCTGACCTACTTGCCATACTACAGTACAGCCACCTATTTGAGGAGCACTAGCAACCAGTGACAGAAGTTGGTATGACTTCTGAGAATTTTATGGCATCTTACCTCTAATTGCTGAATTAATGGAATATATTTTTCCTCAGGTCTCTCCATAGAAGCAGCTGTGGGTCTCATAACACCTGGAAATCTAGTTTACTGAACCTTGTCAAGGGAGCTAAGCTATTCTCAGAGGATGTATAAATCATAGACATTATAAAACAGAGCATCTGGAATTTGGAAACTGGGTGCACTATTATTTACTTTTTCCCAGAGTGCAAGTTGAAGAGCTTTCATATAATACTGCTTTTTAATTAGAAGTCCAAGATCTGTATGAGCAAAGATCTAGAAAAGAGGAGAATCAGTTGGCTGTAGGAGTTAAAAAGCTTTGGAGCTCTTTATATAAAGACAGTTAGATACTGGGAAACTATACCAATATATGTCATGGCACTTAAAGAGTGAGGCAACTTGTAAGAGAACAATTCACCTCAAAAATCCTTTAAAATGAAAAATTCCTATTAAATGAAAATTTATTTTAATTAGAAGGTCCCAAAACATACTCAGTATTTTAAATTAATAATATTCTACTCAAATGCATTTGTCAAATTATTCTGTAAATACATCCAAGTTTTCATTTGTTTTAAGTCATGCTCACCTGTAAGTTGACTAGGAAGAAAGGTGCAGCTTGTAAAGATCATATACTAACAACAAATACTACCTTTTCACACAGTTCTTAAATGCTTGTGCATATCACTTTAAATGCAAGGACTGATTTAGGTTGTATTACCATTATCATTATAAAGATGAGATTTTTTTGAAGCTGCCAGTCATTTAAATATGTGACAAAATCTGGAGCACAAAGGATTGGTTAAATTATTTCCTTGAAAGAACAGTTTTCTGATAGAGTAGTAGGACAATGAACAAAACAACATAAAATAAACCCCAAGCTCTCCTCATGTTATAACTTTCTCATATACCACTGTATTTTGAAGTTACTTAAAGAGAGTTTTAGAGTAGACAAAATCTGACATAGCCATGTCATTACATCTTATGACGTTATGATATTGTTTTCTTGACCTCATTTCTTGATAGTGAAAAAGATATTGCCAAACAATCATTTTGCATCTGAAATTGGAGATACTGAATTGGTTAATGTAATCCACTTCATATGATACTGTGAACCTAATGAAAAATAAAGTTTTGGTGTCTAAAGAAAATCTCAATTTTTAAAGACACAGATAGCTTGAAAACTATGTGATAAGATTCTCTTTTTAAGAATACATTTTGATTATAACATAAAAATCAAAGTAAATATTGATCAAACAACTATCTTCAAAACAGAGACTGTGAGATAACTGTTGAACCATCAAACAACTTCTGGAAATTCATTAACAAAAACTGAAATTATCTAATGGCGATACTTATATCAGTTTTAACAATCTAAAAGTCAGATTGTTTGGAATAATCTGCCTAGGTCTTCTTTATAAACAGGATGGAAAGCTGGAGTTTCAAAAAACCCCTAATCTATCCAATCCTAAGAAAAATTTTCTAAGATATAAAAAAACATCATGCACACATGGATTTCTTTCTAATTATTAATAAATAAGTCTGTATGACCAGAGCAGACACTTAACAGTTGGATTATAAAAGACAGGTGAAACAAATACAAGCATCCAAAATGCTTTCAAACTTCATTCAAGCATGACTGTACCCGAAAGAAACCATGAGTGGATAGCACATATACCTAATCAAAAGATAAGGGTATCATTTTGTCAGCTTTTTTAAATGGAAAAAAACCTATTAGGAGAACAAGATGGGTGATTAAAAGACTGAACAGCCCTTGAGGAGAAGGATTTGAGTATGGTGGTGGGTGAAAATTGGAACATAAACTGATAATATATACTTACAGCTCAAAATGATAATTGTATCCTGTGTTGCATCAAAAGAAGTGTGACCAACAGCTCAGTGGAGGTGATTCTGCCCCTTCTGCTCTGCTCTCACAAGATCCCACCTGGAGTACTGTGTCCAGATTTCGGGCCCCCAAAATAGGAAAGACATGGATCTGCTAGATCAAATCCAGAAGAGGACCACAAAAATGATCAGAGGGCTGGAACTCTTCTCCTATGAGGACAGACTGAGAGAATTCGGGATATTTAGAGAACAGAGAGCTTCAGGGAGATCTGGAGCCTTTCAGTATTAAAGAGGGCCCTCAGGAAAGATGGAGAGGGACTCCTTTCAGGGAGTGTAGTGATAGGATGAGGGGTGATGGTTTGAACTTCAAAGAGTGTAGATTTAGATCAGATATCAGGAAGATCTTCACTGTGTGGGTGGTGAGGCACTGGAATGGGTTGCCCAGGGAAGTTGTGGATGACCCATACCTGGAGGTGTTCAAGGCCAGGCTGGATGAGGCTTTGAGCAACCTTGTTTGGTGGAAGGTGTCCTGCCCATGGAGGGAGAGTTAGAACTAAATCATCCTGAGGGTTCCTTCCAACCCAAACCAATCTATGATTCTTTCTCTTGATTCAACAGGCCACCATTAAAAAGTAATTTTAAGTTATTTTTTAACATTAAGTATGGAGATAATTTAGATCTTCATTCTATTGTGAGTGAAACAAAATTAAATGAAAATAATAATTGACAGTATATAACCCAGTGAGAGTACTCACATATGAAATCTCTGGGCTTCTGTGTTTAAATGAGTGAAGCGAATGTGATGAAAACACCTTTCCTATGCAGGCTTAAGTATTTAGATGGCCTTGAGGGGAACAAGAGGGAATTGATTTTCTTGATAAGAAACAATGGTGTTTGCATTGTGTCATGGTATAGCTTCCCTGATTGTTCACCATTCAATCTCATGAGTGCTGAAAAGGCTGAGGGAATGTGAATAAAGAGAGGGAAAGAAACCACGCCTTTCCCTAGAGGTTCACCCTCATACCAGTTTAACTGATAATGCAGGTATATCTAAAGTTAGTGTTTGAGATTCATGCATATCTTCTTCTTATGTGAAACTTTGAGAATACAAGTGTCCGAGATCTAACACACTAAAAACATAGCTGGATGGAGAAAAAGATTAAAAAGAGGTGGGAAAGTAACTTAGGATCATGGAAACAAACAGTATTGGATTGGGAGTGATTAATGTGAAAAGTTGCAGTATGTCCACTAGCTGAGCCTTTCTAAGTGAAGCCTTTTGCACCGTCATAGTGGTGATTAAGTTAGGCACAAGCACCAAGGATGGAAAGGAAGAAAGGGGAAAAGCCAGCAGCATTTGGAACTGAAGGCACTTACTGTTTTTAACAAGGGCTAACAAAGAAGTTGAAAAGCACCTATCAGATAGGTGATGACAAACCAATTTACCTAGATGCTGGGAATATGGATTGATAAGGAGGCAGATCCAGAAAATACTAGTACAAGTGCTACTTGTAACAACAATGGGTTTTGGAGGTTACTTGAGAACTAGCTAACAATGAATTAGTCCTGAGATTCGGGAGGATTTTCATGAGAGTAGCATGAAACTTGTTGCTTTTTGGGGTTTGTACATCAGTCTTGTATTAAAAAGCACTGCACTACAATCACCTGAAAGAAAACAGTCACTGGTTAAGGCCTCCGCAGCTTCATGAGAGGAAAGTCCTTCTAGTTTCCCTTGATCAGCTAGGTTACCCGATTTCCTTTTATGACAAAGTAACCCGCTTAGCTGACCAAGGGAAACCAGTTGATGCAATGTTTTTGGATTTCAGTAAAGTTCTTGACACTATTTCTCCCAGGATCCTTGTGGAGAAAATTTCCAGCACACAGCTGGATAAACATACTGTGGTGTGGGTGAACAGTTGGCTCACAGGTTGAGCACAGCGGGTAATACTGAATGAGGTAACATCAGACTGATGACCTGTCACTAGTGGGGTTCTGCAAAGCTTCATCTTAGGCTTGCTCTTCAACAGCTTCATAAATGACTTAGATGAGGAGTGGAAGGGATACTAAGCAATTTTGAAGATGACAAAAAAACTGAGGTGAGCTCTGACTTCCTCAAAGTCAGGGAGACTCTGCAGAAAGACCCGGACAGATTAGAGGAGTGGGCAGTCACCAACCATGTGAAGTTCAGCAAGAGACAGCTCCAGATTCTGCACCTTGGATGGGACAACTCTGGATGTACATACAGACTGGGGAATGAGAAGTTGGAAAGCAGTGCCATGGAAAGGGACCTAGGAGTCCTGGTCAATGGCAAGTTGAATCTGAGTCAGCAGTGCCCAGGCAGCCAGAGACCATTAGGTAAAGCATTGCTAACTGGTCAAGGGAGGGGACTGTCCCACTCTACTCTGCACTGGGGCAGCCTCACCCTGAATATTGTGTATAGTTTTGGGCACTACAATATAAGAAAGATATTAAGCCATCGGAGAGTATCCAAAGGAGGGCAGCAAATATGGTGAGGGGCCTTGAAGGGAAGCTGTATGAGGAGTGCCTAAAACCATTTGAACTACTCAGCCTGGAGAAGAGGAGACTGAGGAAAGACTGCAGTCTTACAACCTCTTTGTGAGGGGAAGAGAAGGGGCAGACATTGATCTTTCTGGTGACCAATGACAGAACCTGAGGGAATGGCCTGAAGTTGGGTCAGGAGAGGTTTAGGAGGGTGGCACTGGAACAGGCTCCCAGAGAAGTGGTCACATCACTAAGCCTGACAGATTTCAAGAAGTGTTTGGAAGATACTCTTAGGCCCATGGTGTGACTTTTGGAGATGGTCCTGTGAAAGAGCAGGAGTTGAACTCAATGATCTTTATGAGTGCCTTCCAACTTAACATATTCTCTTATTTGTGATTCTGTAAATCACAGAATTGCACACTGTTAGCTGTAGTACTTGAGAGTTTTGCAAAGTACTCATCTTTAAGTACTAAACTGTGGGAGAGAGTCCAAGCTATGAGAAATGGAAGGAAGAACTGAAGAAGCAAGAAAACCAGGACAACAGACTTCAGGATTTTGCTAAATTAGAGACTTTTTAGAACTTGTGTTCTTTGTACAGGTTCCCCTTTAAAATCAGTGTCCAGCCATGAAGCTGCTATGAGCCTACCTCACCTAAACTGGATCATCCAGCCAGCACAGCCAGTCCCACCTCTGTCCTAACGCTATTGGTTGTCTCACCCATCCATCCCCAATCCCTGGGTTTCTCTCAGTCTGTGATTCTTCTCTTTCCCCATTGACTAAATGGGTTCCCTAGCCACTCCCTGCTCCTGACTCTGCCCCCTGGTGTCTAGATAAACCCCTAGTTCCTGCAATTAAGGGCTTTTCACCACCTGACCTCAGAGGATACACGTGTGCAGTCTGTTAACATCAGCAAGGGATTTCATCCACTGGCCTTGGTCCTGAGAGGCAGTGAGGAGCCAGTTCCCTCAGTCAACTCCTGTCACTAAACATCAGAAGTGTCTCTGTGCTCTAATACTATTTGGCTCAACAATTTATATGTCCATCATGTTGAAGTGTTCATATAAACAAACAAAAAAAAGACGTCAGCTTTCCAGTTTCAAGCTGGCAAATTGTTTAGTCTGTGACATTGGTATAGTTGTAGTTTGTGGATTTTAAACAAATTAGAGCAAGATACAATGTTTTAATGCTGGTGAAAGAGATTTTAATTTTCTAATGGAAACCATTTAAAAGTAGTAAGACATCAAAAATTCTCAGTGCCAAGACAAATTATTGCCCAACCAGATCGTTAGTGTCAAACAGAGTCAGGCAGATTTGAAAGGCTAAAGGAAGACATGGAAAATCAGATTCCCTGTCATTTTGGAAAGCAGAATGTATGAAAGCAAGATGACTAATTTCAAACAAAGGTAAACATTTTTCTTGAGATGTACCAGCACCGGAATATGTTGGGGGGGTGGGTGTTGGGGGCTGTGGGGATCAGTTTTGTTTTGGTGTTTTTTCGTTCTTTTTTAATAAATTCTTGCCAATTCAGTTATTCACATAGAGGCAATTGGAAAATTGTAGAATAAGGCACCAAAGACCAACTGTGGTTGCAGTTTTGTGGATGTGACAGTCAACACTTTTTCATGACAGGAAGAGAAATATATAAACTGAAATTTAGCGAGACTGAAGTAGAGGATAGGTTTCAGAGAAGTTTTGGAAGTATGCTGCTGGAATTCACTGAGAAGTCTGAATAACAGTTACTGCTATGAATAATAACATCAGTTTATTCTTGAAATTTGGAAGGGAAACTTTTCATTCTAGAGATGAATTCCACATAAGGAAATAATTTATTTTAAAATAAGTGGAAAGAATTCACCCTAACTGTTGTTGCAAAGAGATATTTTCTAACACATTTTCCACAGTGAAAGATGCAAGTGAGTTAGCTATTCACTTTTTTGCCAACACAGGAGTGTTTGGTCTTTGGGTTTGTTTGTTTTTGCTTTTGTTTTTTGTTTTGTTTGTTTGTTTTTGGTTTTTGTTTTTGTTTGTTTGTTTGTTTCTGCTCCTGATTCTGTTGTGCCCCTGTGTCTGCCAACTCTTTTCACAGCAAATTTCAGCGGCAGGTCGTGGCATTATTCACTGTACCCTGTGAATAGTCATACACAAGCTAATACTTCTTGTTAAAAAAAGAAAAAATATTTCTATGGAGTCTGAAATACTTGTTTTATATACATGTTTTATATATATGTGGTTTTGGCATGCCCTGCTTTTCAGGAGGATGAAATAATTTGTGTGGTTTATTTTACAGGATTTTAGTAGGAAAAAAAAAAAAGAAAAAATAAGATAAATTTATCAAGGTTTAAATAGTCTTTCACTGCAGAACTTTTATACAATCTTTTCCTCTCAGTAAAAGACATTGTATTACAGGAAAGCGTGCTAATTTATACAATATATTCCCTACAATTTTAAAAGTTTCTTTATTCATTAGATATTTTTCTCTGGTATGTCACTTCATATCTCTAAAATAGTTTGTATAAAATATATAATATAAAGAATATAATATATGATATCAATAAATCTATCTAAAATTATATAATCTAATATTTCTAAAATATGACTTGATATTTTTCTCTTTGATTTTTAAAAATTCCTGGTGTATATTTATTAGGCATAGACCATTCTTAGTTGTGAAAACCCTGAACTTTTTCCTTTCATTACATATCAGTTCTTTTTTATTTTTATTTTTTTTTTTTTTTAATTCCTTCTCCATTAATAATCCTGATTTAGACTTCTTTGAAGACAAGGCATTCACTTTTGCTAGTCCATTAGTCTAAATTGTAAAATGATCTCTTACTAAATCTCTAGTTATGAATATCACATTCTGAATTTGTTTCTTTTAAATATGTATCTATTCAGTCACCCATTTAATGATGCACAATTGCCTAAATTATTGAGTTAGAATCTGAAATCTCTGTTTGAAAAGGGGTTTAGATTTTTATTTTGAACAGATTTACTTTACATGGCATGCTGTGATAACTTAATTGAATAGGCAAAATAATTTGTGCAGTAATATAGTCTGTGAAACAAAAGTATCACACTAAAATATTTTATTTAAATGACGGGCAGTTAACTCTATCATAATAATTTATACCTAGAAGTATAAAGGAAAAGATCAGTAGAGAAAAAGATTATTAGAGGAAAATTAGATTACTTTTCTCTGTATATAATATAATAGTTTGCATGCAGCTAGGAAGATATTCCCCAAAGTATCAAAGATACTAAAAGTGCACGGCGAAACATCAAAGACATTAGAAGTAATTTTTATTGCCATATAGAACCTGAAGGAAAAAGTAATAGTCAAGTCTTCTAATACCACCTTCATCTTTGAAATAATAAATAACCCATTCTTCTCTTTTGAAAAGCACACTCAGGAGACATGAAAGCTTAAATAAAACACCTTTCCTGCTGACAGAAGTGGGGTTTTTTGGGTTTGTTTTTGGTTTTTTGGGGGTTTTTTTTAGTATAAAAATCAAACTCAAAAAAGAATGTGCATGTCTTTGATTTCTAATGATTATGTAAATTTGAATAGTAGAGATTGTTACTGAGCTATAAAGAAGAATTAAGAGAAGTGTTATCAATAATCAGCAAAAATAATTGAACGGCTTGACCACCCAGCCTAAGCTTAACACTTATATAAAAGGATAACAGCAAAAAGAGTATTAATATCAATTATATGAAAGTTATTTTTAAATTGTATCTAAATATCCTAAAAATTTTCATATCAATCTGATAAATATGGATTAATTCTTATTTCATGTCATGGGTCTCATAGTAACAGGATGAATGATCAATTATTTGTTTGAGCATCCACTGGGTTTGATTGTATTTTTGATCATTTCCATGATTATTAAAAAGCATAGATGATGTGAATGGCAATACATTAGCTCCAAAAATCTGTTTAGTCATTTAAAGTCTTTTCATTTACCTTAAATTAGCCTTTTAAATAGCAAAGCAATTACAGTCCTTACTCAAAATATTTTACTATCCAAAATGCAGGAGGGATTGATGATTACTAAACCAATTTGTCTAATTAGCTTGAATTTCGGGATAGGGTGGGATTTCAACCAGGGAATCTTGATACTCATTAAGGTTTTATATATATGTGGTCTCATAATATGTTTTTTTCTGAGAATGTTTTACAGAACAAGTGTCTCATGAGCCTGACCTAAATGCTGACAGTTCCACTGGTACATCCAAATAATGTAAATGTCCACTCACAGGTTTCATTAAAATACTGTAAACACATAAATTAGGTTTTAATTATGTCCAGAGTGAAACCTCTACAGCATGCTGGGTCTAATGCTCATATACAGCTGAAGTAATCTTTTCATAGATGAGAATTTTATAATTTACAGAAACAATCCTGTGTGGATTAAACAATTTTTCACCAGCTTCACCTTATTCCAAACAAATTTTCATTGATAATGACTGATACAGGTACTGTTTTCAGCCAGTAGTAGGATTATTTCTTTGTAGAGGAGGAAATATTTATCATAAACTGTTTTGGACTGAGCTTTTTTGTGCCATTTAGTCTTATAGCTGGAGAACATGGCCTCTTAAATTACAAATGCAAATCTAGGCTTAGATGAACAAATACTGTTCAATATTAAAGAAAGGTGGAAAGCAGTTGGATTTGTAGAAATTAATCTGTTCTCATGACTTCATAATGACATTGATAAGAAATGTGTTGAGAATAATCCAAGTGAGTTTTAGAAGTATAGAGAAGGTGAAAAATTCAAGTTATTATAGTAATTCAAAGTGTGGTGTCTCCTAAGAAAATCTCATTTTAGATTGAATTTTAATTTTTAACATTTATCACTCATATTGTCCTGAGATTTCTAAGTACTTCCTCTTGACTTGAATTCATCTGTGGAAGTCATTGCAAATTTTACTTTTTTATATCATGAGAAAGTCAGGAACAATCTGGAGCACTCTTGACAACTCCACTCTATATGCATGTTTAAATATGTTTACATCGTGAATATTTTCCTGCTGAAAGAATAAAATCCTTAATGCAACTAAACTGGCTTCACAACTATTCTTTCTGGAGCCAGGACCCAGTAGAAAGTTGGATCAAATTCCCCTCCACATATAATTCATAGTTTGGACAAACACCTTCCTTCTGTGAGAATGGACGAGCAGCAATCTGAAAGGCTCAACATTAATTAATCTGAATTATCTGTCAGTTGAAATCATCCCAAGGGTGCAAATGTCCACATCTAAGTTAGATATATTTCCTAGTCTGAAGAGAAAAATAGGAAGTTTTGCTGCAAATGTCTTTTAATCCTGAAACAGTTGTCTGAACTGAGTTTTATGAATAGTCGCCCTGAATTTACTTATTGATCTAGTAGGAAGGTTTGAGTTGCCTATAATGTAGCCACATAAAGCTTAAGTCCTACCAGTCTCAATGATGACTTAGGATTTTTTATTGAAATATTTTTCAGTGTACTCAAGTTGACCAATGTTTCTGAAAACTGGAAAATAGTGACTATTACATTTCTTACTGCTAATATTGTTTCCCTGTTGCTTAAAATTATTTCTAACACATCCATACCTGTTTAGAGCTTATTTGGCTATGTCTGCACTAATTTGCACCATGCAATGTAGACCTGCTTTGAGTGGGTTTTTATTTTGTTTTGTTTTCTCAGGTTGTGTTTTTTAAAATGTTTTGGACTTGAATAAGGCAAAAGGTGAAAGCCAGAGTTGGCATCATCAAAATAGTGTAATTCTTTGAGCAAAAGAAAACAGAAAATGGACTGTACTCACTTTGTTCATCCAAAACCCCGAATACTCAGTATGATCACTACCAGACATTGAGAGGTATGTCCAGTCCTATGGACAGGAACAGTCCCTGTCCCAGCCCTCATAAATTTTGAGGTTGCGCAAAAAAATCTCAACCATGTCTGAATCATCACAGGTTTTGTCTAAGATCATACTGTCCCAGCTCCTTCATCTTTCTCCTTAGACTGGTGTGACCAGCTACCTTGACCAGGATTTTTGAACATTTGCCTCTGGATACAGCAGCTTTCATCACCTGCCTTGTGTTACCCAGCCCATGGGTGCAGAGAGACTCAATCCTAGATTAACAGGGCTCTGTGGCACACACCAACACAGAGGACTTTACCTCACAAATTTATCCACTTTTTTGACAGTGTCTGCAGCATGGGAAGTTCTCAAGGAGTGAAAGTATATTTTGGGCAGCAATTAAGTAATTTTTATATCACAAAGAAAGGCATTGAATACCATGACTTCAGCAGCCAGTACATGCTGTTATTTTCTATTTTTAACCTGGGATCGCCAATAGATTGTAACATTTACTATTGCTTCAGCTGGATATTAATTTTCCAGGCTATTTTCCTGTTCTTGCAGTTACCAATAGTTATGGATTCTTAGTTTCTCAGAATATTTTCCCCTTTTACCTCACTCTTTCCCCCCTAATTTTATAAAGGATAAATTGCCCTTATAATTTCTTCTTTTTCACCTACCCATGTTATCCTAGGATGTCTCTGGTTTCTAGGCATCAATCTATACTTCAAAGATAGCAGCTGTAATTTTCAAAGATTATCCTGGTTCACATGCCTAGTTCCCAAGCTGGCAGTATTTCAGCAGACATTTTCTTTTGTTCCATAACTATTCCCTTCAATTTAGGTCACCTTTCTGGGTGCTCACATCCATAGCTTAAAAGACTTGGTTGAGTTACGTTGAAACAAGATTTCACCTCATGTTTCTTACCATCTGTACTGAGGACTTGTACACAGCTGACAAACAAATTTGTAAAAGAATATGTGACTTTATGTCATTTCTGTTCCAAATAGGAGTCTGACTTGCAAAGCCTTCAGCTCTCCTTTCTGCTCAAGAAAGAAGTAGAAGTGTGGTGACTTGGGAAAGTGTGTGGGGGACACCTGTCAGGGACTGCCGAGAGGATAATTTTTACCAATGGATGAAACTGTCTGCTGCTAACTAGAGACTGCCACAACAACCAGTTATATACCCTTTGCCATAAAGCTGCTGTTTTGGTAAGTTTTTCTACTGTTCAGGTGTTATAGTTAGGATAAAAGATGTATTAGATAGGTAATTATTACCATTCTATTACTTCTGTATGTTCAACTGTTCTGATTGGTTCTGGGAACCCCGGTTACAGCCCCCTGATTAGTTCATGTACCCCTAAAACCTCACTGGCTGGCTGGTGGGGCAATGCAGCACCACCCTATAAGGCTAAGCCACCCTCAGTTTTCCCTTATAAATTACAAACCCTCCTTCCCTTTTCCTTTTGTGTCGCGTTCCGCCCCTAACTCCACCCAAGTTCTAGAATGCTCCGACCAAACCTGTAAGAGTCCCATGCACTCCCAATAAAGTGTTCACACTTGTTCACACCTGTTCACAGCCTCCCCTGTGTGGACCGTTCCTTCTTTCCCTTCCGGACCGCGACAGGAAAGAATGTCAGGAATAGTCCATAGGTTTGTGTCATTCTCTTTTAAGTAGTTTTGAGGACGAATCATGCCCCAGAAAAACATAATGGAGTTCTGATCAAGAACCTATATTAGGAAGCAAAAATTTCCTTGACTCACCTGAAATTATGTTCCTTTCCCATTTCGCTTAGGTCAGCTCAGGCTGTACTCACACTCCAATCTTCTTCTGTCCACGGGTACAGGTAGGGAAGAAAGGAAAGTTATTACTTCTTCTGAGCCATTGTTCTCTGAGGCAAAAAGAGCTCTGTAAGGTGAAGCGACCTCACTCCTCACTTTAAAATACTAAAGCAAACACTTTTCAACACCCAAAAGGATCAAAGTTTTCCATGAATTATAAGCATTTGATAGAAACTGTATCTGTGCCATGAATCTGATGGAGAAAGATACATTCTGAAGAAATTAATAAATAAGAAATAGTAATTCTATTCACTGGTTAATCTCCTTGAAAAAAACCTTGTTTGATGACCTCCTAGAAAAGGCCTAGAAAAAGCAAGCAACATCTTGCTTCTGCAGGGTTGGATTTTTGGCTAATATAGAACAGAAACCATTTCTCTCCTTGGAGCCTTGGACCCTTCCTGAACGTATTGAAAGTTTCTTCAGGAATGGACTTTTGCCAGAGGGCAAGGAGGGAGATGTCAGTATCTCAGCAAAGACAGTCCATCTGCTGTGGATCTTTCCTACATCTTGAAAAGTAGAGGCAGAAGCATTGTCCATAGGACAGACTTTGACAGTCAAACATCAATGTACATAAATCCTCTGTGACAACACCAGTATATTGCATTCCCCAGTAGACTTTCAAGGACTTCATCCTGAAATTGTTAGCATTCTGCTTAATACCATATAACCAGTAACTAGTACCCTGTACAAATGCAAAGAATTGTATTGGCTCCCCCCACCGTGCCCTGCCATGATGGAAAAGATATTCTACAGCAAAAAATATGGTTCTATATTGATTGTTCCAGAAGTCACAAAGAAGTCTATTAAGTTGCTCTCGGAATTATTTTCTTCCACAATTATCTTCCACTTCCTTTACAGCATGGCTGCCACTTCTGCCATTGAACTGTGTCTTTGCTACAATGTTCATTGTAATTACAAGATCCTGAAGAAATAAATAACAGCTGTATCAGGAGATCAGGAAACTGCTCGTCTAATGGCTCCTGTGGCAATTCCATTGATGTACCAGATTTTGACAGAAAAATCTCACATATTGTCCTGACTAGAAAAGGAAGATGCTGGTGACAGTTTAGTTGCACAATAGGAGTGTAAGGGGCACTGTCTTGCTTTTGACCTTGGAACCTCCAGATCAAAGTATAGATCTTACTCTTTTGAAACTGTAACAGAATATTACTCACATCCTAATATTGATCCCGCAGCTCTAGACCTGTTTATGTAAAGGAAAGCTTCACTTTTAAATAAACATGAACCAAATAGCTCATTTGTCATTCTCTTTTCCACTTTCCGCAGTTCTCTGGAGAGGAAAAAAAATCCACAAAACAAAACAAACAAAACCAAAACAAACAAAAAAACCCCAACAAACAAACAACAACAACAACAAATGCAAAAAACCAAACCAACCCAAAACAGAAAAACATTTTATTTTCAGTGTTTATTTTGAGATTGAAAGAGAATGATACATCAAACCCATGAGGATGAATAGTTCATTCATTGTCTTTTTCATGGAAATGTAAAACCATTTTTGTTATGAGAAATGTCTACTCTTGACTTAGCTACTCTGTAAATATTTTTTCTCAGTTATGAGCAGTCATCAGGATTGTTCTCACAGACCTATTTCAGTATTTTAAAGGCAAACAAATTGGCAGTAGTCTGTATGCTTACATCAAGGTTTTTATTCATCCAAACTGAGGAGCTGAGCAAAGTAAACAAAATTCTCTTTTACTTCATGGTCATTGTTTTCTTACTTCAGAAATCATGATATGCAGTGAAGTGAAGGGAGGGTCTTGCCCTGGGATTGAGATGAGACAATCAAAGATTAATGCTCTGAAGTGCCTTGTATCCATCAGTAAAGGCCTACCCATAGATAACTTTGAACCTCAGACTAGTGACCTAGAAAAGAAACTCAGTTTAAAGCATAATAAACATACATAATTCTTCCTAGCTTGATGTGTTCCAAAGTGTCTTCTCCCCTTTACAGCTTGCTTCAGAGTGAACAGGTTTCTGTCAGTGATTTGGTGTAAATCTGAAGATGATTCTGCAGATGTAATATAGAATTGATAATAAGACCCAAACTGGGCCTAAAAGCTGCAAACTGGACGAGGGAATTGATGTTTAATACTATTGAATATTGAAATGTTTTATTTGGCCCTAGATAAAATCAAACTAAACCAAACAAAAAACCTCAAACAACACAAAGAGAAAACCAACAAAAGAAGAAAGCAATAATTAAAAAAATCCAAACTCTAAAATATACAAAGACAATCAAAGAAAGAGAGAAAGAGAGGGAGAACTAACTTCATTTCCAAAAGACTGCAACAAGAAGTACTAGCGACAGTAATGGCAGATGTGTTAGATTATGGAAGGAGTGGTATGATCTAAACTTCTACAAAAACATCTCCCTTTGGGCATTGCATTTATATGCATGAGCACTATTTTATTTTCAGAAGCAGACAGGTGTCTAATAGAACATTTTAATAATTTCTAAGAATGTGAATCCTGAGGTTGATTGAAA